>OW569403.1:109847274-109987274 GCA_937654795.1 Cistogaster globosa | reverse complement strand
TTAACGCTTTTGAAAATTACTTAATAATTGAACAAATATAAACAGTGTTATTTTCAAATTTTTCTTGTGTATATCAATTTGCTGGCTTTTGGCGCTCTCTTTTTTTTCATTTTTGCACTCTAGTACATTTTCTTTAAAAGTGATACTATAAGTAGTCGTACCGTATAGTTTTAAGTCTTGCATATCATTCCCAAAGCCACAAGAATTATCTTTGCTAATTTTCACTTTTTTACATTTGGGAAAATAATTTTGAAAATTTTTGTTTTACGCTCTCGTTGCTAGTTTTCGTTAGCAAATTTACTGAACGGGACTAATATTAGAAACTTTAAGTTAAAAAACCCCTTCTCGAGATATGGTAAAATACAGAAATGTTAGATTTTGTGATCATGGCGGAATTATGTACCAGGTGGTCAAACTTCAACAAAAATCTTCGCAAAAGTTTTTTACACTTACTAATAATTATTATTATTTTTTATGAAAATTTATTGAATATCAGCTCCAGTAGTAAGAGAGTTTACTTAAAAGTACTACAACAATTACAAACCATCTTATTAAATATAAGAAACCTTAAAAAGCACAGTGTTAAGAAAAAAAATCATATACACACTTAAAATTTGTAATGAAATTTGATTAACCAATCGCCAACTTTGATTTTTTCTTTCCAAAAGAATCTAAGTTATTGCTTACTAAATTTCTTAAAGTTTCAAAATTAAACGATCTGCATTTTTTATTAAATGACAGCGTCAAGTCCCTTACAAATGAACTAATCGTTTTGTGTTTAAAATTTGAATGTAGTCAGCCAGTGGGGAATCCACGAGGTTGTGTATAGTTTTTAAGTGTTTGTTCTGGTTTGTAAGAATTTTAGCAGTTTTTTCATGCCAGAATTTGAAACCATAAGTCAATATCGATCGGATACTCATAATGTATAACATTATTTTTGTTTTTTAGGTTATTACTTGATTTCCTCTTAAGTAAAGGATACACAGCGTAACCCCACCTTACTGTATTTAACATATTGTTAAACAAATGTTTTTATCTAAGATTATACCTAAATATTTAATATTTTTACTACTAAAAATGATATTTCCTTGGGAGTACAAGTTTTCTGAGGAAATTTGTTTTGGAGATTTGTTGTATGGAAATATGATAGCTTGAGTTTTATTATTGTTAACATTAATTTTATGTTTATTGAAGTATTTTGGGCTTGAGTTTAGAGTCTGTTGCATTCTTTTGGTCATTGCGTGTGGTCAGGGTTACCGTTCGCCCGACTAAAGTCCTTTGACCCTTTTTTTAGCGATCTACGACTTTTTGTGAAACTTATTTTGTCACCGAATTTTGCATTTTTTTTTTAATTTTTGGGACTCTCTACCTTTTTTTGTAAAGTTTCTCACAAAAAACATTTAATTTCCAGTAAATTATAAATTATAATTAGCATACGACAACCAAGTTTATTAAACTTAAGTAATGCTATTAGTATACATGAAAATATGTGTAGATGCATGTGAATATGTATAGTGCAACTGTATATCTTATGATATATGATAAAAATGGTTTCTGTAATGAGCTTTTTGTTTTATTTAAATTGTTTTTTTATGATTTTGATTAATAATAATACTAAAAAAAAGATTTGCGACTTTTTTTCTCAAACGACTTTCAAAAATTCCTAACGATAAGCCTGCGTGTGATACCTTGCCGCAGCATATAAAAGCACTGTTGTCAGCATAAAAAGCTGCTTCTTGATTTCAACGGTTAGTTAGATGCGAGCTAAATAACGAGTATAGTGTAGAAGAAAGGACAGATCCTTGACGTAGACCTGCTGGTATTTGTCTTACACAATTGATCGATCATTTAATAGGCTTTTTACTATTTTTTGTAAATAAGTAGGAAAATTATGCGGTAAATTCTAGCCTTTAAGTGCTTTGGTAAGGTTCCAAAGCTTTTTGAAGCCGGGAGTCAACTTAGATATAAATCTTGATTAAGACACATTTTCATTCCTGTTTATGTGAAAATCGGTAGGTATGTTCAACTGCTTCAGCATAATAATTAATTGGGATCTTTAATTTTGATATGGACATCTTTGTAATTAACGCCATAATTTATTTCTTTGTAGTATTAACATTTTAGATACATTGGAGATTTCTCTCTGCCAAAATTTTTTTTGTCCAACTGGAATAAAAGAAACACCTGTTTGGCAATAGAACATAAGTTATTTAGTGCCATATCTAAGCTATTAATGTTATTTTACACTCGGTCAATGCTTTGGCGCCTACTTTCGTTCACTATCCAGTCTGTAATGTCTAGCCAACCTGCATGATTGTACAAAGGAACAAAAATTGTGTTTGACTGAAGATGTCTATTGATAAAACACGAAATTGGAACATGGTCTATACTCAAAATATTTGCACGGGATTCCAGGGCCGAAAAAGGTAAACAGAAGTTCGATAGCAAAATGTCTATTGTAGAAGGTTTAACAAGTGAAAAATGTTATGCAAACCTGGTAAATAAGCCTGGTTAATATATACAATAGTTAGATAAAAGATAATTTTCATAACTTATATACCAGCAGAGTTGTTTAAAACACGGTTCCAATGGTGTGCATTTAAGTTACTGCGGGGGCTGCTATATATGTTTCTAGCCTGGCAACACTGAGTGCTGCCAAGTGCAAGCTGACATTTCCATTGGAAAGTTTGTCATTTTTAAGCATAATCGTACTCAAAACGTTTTGACGTACGACCATTATTTGTGTTGATAACAGTGACTTGAAAAAATTAATATAGAAAAAAATGGAATTAACTCGTAAACATTATCGTGCCATCATTTTTCACAACTCACGACAAGAGTGCATTGATGAACTCAAATCTTTGTATTACGATGAAGCACCATCCTATAGCACTGTGAAAAATTGGTATAATGAACTTAATCGTGGCCGAAGCTCGCTCAAAGACGAATTCCGTGAAGGTCGTCCAAAAACGGCTGTTGTGCCAGAGAACATTGATGCCGTACGTGAACTCATAATGCAAGTTCGACATGCGATATACCGAGAGATAGGGACATCCTTGCACATTTCTTCCACCAGCATACATTCGATACTGCATGAACACCTGGCCGTAAAAAAGGTTTATTCTCGTTGGATCCCGCGCAATTTGAAAGTCGCTCAAAAAAAGGCTCATGTCGATTGGTGCAAAGAAATGTTGCAAATATACGATTGCGGTGCTTCAAAAGACGTTTATAAGATCGTCACAGCGTATGAGCCCGAAACGAAACAACAATCGACTGTGTGGGTCTTCAAAGACGAGCAAAATCCAACGAAAGTTGAACGTGGAAGAAGCACTTCGAAGCAAATGGTCGCCTATTTCTTCGGCAATACTGGTCATGTGGCGACTGTTCCGCTTGAGCAACGTAGGACAGTCACTTCTGAGTGGTACACTACAATTTGTTTGCCTGAAGTCATCGGAGAAATTCGAAAAACTAACAAGAGAAGACGAATCATTGTTCACCATGACAATGCGAGCTCTCACACATCGGCTCAAGCCAGAGCATTTTTGACCGGCTAAAACGTCGAATTAATGGCTCATCCGCCGTATGGCCCTAACTTGGCACCTAATGACTTCTTCTTGTTTCCGCACATCAAGAAAAAAATGCGTGGTCAACGATTTTCGTCGCCAGAAGAAGCTGTTGAAGTGTTCAAAAACCATATTTTAGAGGTGTCTCAATCGGAGTGGAAAAAGTGCTTCGACAACTGGTTTGAGCGCATGCAAAAGATTATATATCATGCTGGAGAATACTTTGAAAAACAATAAAACCATTTTTGATTATAAATATTCGCATTTTCACTATTAGGCCAGAAATATATAGAGCAGCCCTCGTATATATAAAAAAGTCATTTAAAGTAATAGTTAGTAAACTTAAGTCAGATTTAAAGTTTGTAGTGTACACTAGGTTTTACGCAGAAGTAAAAAAATAAATGTGTAATATAAAGGTATTCTTAATACTATCTGCCAGTTTCACGATGTCGCAATCGTGTTCGATCGCATAATTACATTTAAAACAAAAACACATTCTCAAAAACTGTTTTGTTTTAAATTTTTGAGAATTTGTTTATGTTTTAAATGTTATTGTGCGAACGAACAAACGATAGTGATATTGTGAAACTGGCAGTATGAGATTTAAATTTTTTGCAATAACTTATGTTTTATATTACTTTTTACCGCTATGAGTACACCTCCTCCGTAAGTTAGTCAGCGGTCTTCTCGGTATACATATTTTGTAGCCTCCAAGTTAAAGTTTATGATACGGTTTTAAAAAGTTTCCTTCAGTAATAGAATACCATATTTCTTGTCATAGAGAACTATTTCGATCTGTGTCGGCTGTTGTTATGTCCTGAGCATTCTAGGGCATAACATGAACATTTTGAGTATCTGTTGAATTATATGGCATGTTGAAACATCATACACAATATTTTGAATTTGTTTAACTTATTTTGGCATTTTTAAAGTGTATCAATAGAATATTTCCAGTACCCTTTCGTTGAAAATATCATTGTCATTGTTAACAAGGGCTTTTCTTTTTGAAACTTCGAAGTATAGTCTTTTGTTGCAAAAGCTGGATTCGCGAATATTCCATGATGTTCGTAACTTTATAACCGAGGAAAGCTTGCATCATCAACGTTAAAATTTTTATAACTTTTCGCTCGTTAGACATTCCAGTTTTGGCCGTTAAACGCTGCAGTATTTCTAAATACTATTTGCGACAGGGGCACTTTTGGTCATCAGCCCTGTGGTTAACATTTCTCATATTATTCTTAGTGTAGTTATAGCGCTTGTTCACTACGCTATCATGCTTTTGTTTAATGTGCAAACGGAAATCGTGATTACCTGCACACGTCGAATATACATTGATTCGGTTACAGTTTTTTTGATTTAGCACATTTATTTCCCCGAAATGGTCTTACAAAAAACAGATTTATTAGAAAAATACCTTGTTTTCGTTATTTTACGATTTGGGACAAGTTTCCTGTCGATCGTTTGTTTTTTTAACACTTACCGGCTTTATATTGTGCCTTTTAACACCCTCTATTATTTCAGTTGTAAAACGTGGTAGGCACAATTAAAATCATCTTAAAAATTTTGCTGTCTTTTATTTCGTTAGTATTATCTGTCTTTAAGAATGCTTTAAAACATGTAATGCTTACCAATTAATCCAAATAAAATTGAAAAACTATGTTTGGAATCCCCTATTATCGGCGGCACTCTCCCTTTTATTAAAATTCCTTCTTCTTCTTCGGAAAACAAATAAAATCTGTTGGTGCTAGTGGCAGGCCCATCGAATACTTAAAAAAAAACTTATATTTGGCGCTATTGTTTCAGTACTTTTTCTTTTTCTGACTAATCATAGCAAATGGAAATTAAAAAAATGAGGAACAAAAGTGATTTGCGTTGATAAGTTAAATTAAATTCAGTTTTTCGCACTTATAAAAATTTACACCTTTTACTATCAGGGATGTCAAATATAGCAATTTCTCTCCAACCGTAGCGGTTTTCAACTCATTTGGCGCCCAATAATTGATGTGGTAACATGGCAATTTTCTTGGCGACTTATAAGGCATTTGGCGATCTTTACACGCCTTGATGAGTATCTGTCTTGACTGATGTCGATATAAAGAGATCAGATGGAGCTTAAGTATCGTGTTTCCTTAATTTCAACAGCAGAAAATGATAAAACAGCGCAAATTATTAACGATGAACTGTGTGTGTCTTATAGTTAATGAAGTGAATAGTTTAAACTTAGAGATTCAATTATACAAAGTGGATGCAGCCAATTTTTGAAGCCATCAGTTTAACATAATTAATATGCCATACACATCCCTTTTACTAAATGCCATTGATTATGGGTCAACATATGAAACTCAATTTAGTAATGTTGAAATGGATGATGAAACTCTAAACTCTGCAAGGGAAAACTGTTTTTTATATATAAGGATGTTTTTAAGGATCTGATAACAAGGCTTTCCAAAAATATGAATGTATTTAAGTCTAACGAAATTTTTTGCACTGCAAAATGATGTAATTTATTATTACAAAAAAAAAAAATCCGCTGTTGTCAAAGATAATTTCAATACTGTGATGAACCCTAATAAACCATTGGATGCGTATGAAACTTAATGGAAAAAATTGCCTTTTGTTAATTGGAAATATTCTTTTAATGATGACATTTCCACTAATTCACATACATTTTAACCAAAGGTTTACAGTTATACGGATACTGCAGGCAAGTCCATTTTAAGGAATTGGTTCTAGCCATAATTTATATGCTGGTGATTCCAACTAATAACGCCTATGTTAAAAGAATATTTTCGATAATGAATTCTACTAAGACCTGTCTCTCAAATAGAATGCAGTATAAACCTCTTGATGATTTATTACGCGTTATAGATTATGTAAATGCAGATATCACATGCCGCACTTCTGTGATACTTTCTCAAGAAAGGCATAATTTAGTTTATAGTAAACGTCTTACCTTTCATGGGTTCACTAATTATATGTTGTTTTTGAAATAAAATTAATGCATGTATTTTGGCGAATTTAAGCCAATCCGGAAAAATTTTAGTATTTTATAATATATTTTTGGAAGAAAATTTTCAAACTTTATGTTTTACTCTTTCGTTGCAAGTTTTTGCTAGTAAAGAGGTCTGTGCAGTAAATAAAAATTGTTACTAATTGTTTTATTTTATTTAAGGTCAGTTTTTTTTTTTTATAAAAATATTGTTTATTATCATTTATTTTTTTCAATATATCGCTACACCGTTGGGTAGCATATTCAGGAAACAGGAAACAGAATTATTTATATTTTGTTTTTCTTTCAAATTCAAATTATGAATTTATAATTTGTATTTGAAAAAAAAACATAATTTAAATAATTTTGTTTTCTGAAGAACGGTGTGGCGAAATATTGAAATAAAAAAATAAAAATAATAAGCATTAAATTTTACAAAGCTTAACCTAGTGCTTGGACAATTAGAAAATAAGATTAATTATAAAGGTCAAAAAATGTCAATATCTAGTTACTAATTTTTGCTAATTGTTAGTAGAACGTGTTTATGTGCTCAAAAAACTTGCAAGTAAAGTTTGAAAATAGTGCGTAAAAATGTGACAGAGAAAAAATTTGTTGCAAGTTTTGGCTAGTAAAATTTTTACTAGCAATAATTATCCAAACAGCTGTTTCTTATTTTTGTTAACAAAATTATTTGCTTTAAAAATGTCTGATAAAAAAAGAATCAAAAGAATATAAAAATAATGTTTTGTTATTTTTCTTTAATTTAGCTTTTGAAGTACAATGTAATGAAGTGTAAAACAACAAAAATTTAGATTTGAATCTTGCAGCTTTGCAGGTGCTTGTATTGTTTTTAAAATTCAAAGTAAACAAGCCAGATATGAAACATTTACAGTTATTATGTATACTTACAAATAAGTTATAGATATATATGAAGTTGAAATTATTTTTAATATAAATTTTTTTACATCTAAATCGCAATAATAATGTTGGTTACTTGGAATATTATTTTCATTATTTTCGTGTGGTTACCAGTTTGCTAGCTTTAGTTGTCTTTGTTTTCTACATTTCTGCATTCTGGTACATTTTCTTTAAAAATAATATCATTTAATGGTCGTACCGTACAGTTTTTAAGCCTTACATATCATTCCCGAAACCATGACAATTTTCTTTGCTGATTTTTGCTAGTAAAGGATTTGTATACTTTTTTAACATTTGGGAAAATAATTCTGAAAATTTTGTTTTTATTTCTCTTTGTTGAATACTCCTACTTAACAATAATATCATTATGCAACACTATTTTATGAATTACATATAACACACTTTTGAGTTCATCCTGTGCCTTATTTTTCTTTATTCTTCTTTATCTTTTGTGAATTGTGCATGTGGCGTCGGTGTTGCGATCAAGAGCTTAAATTAAATGAATATATAAAATAAATAAAACTAATAACCAAACAAGGTGCTTCTTATTTCTTAAACTAATTTCTCAGTTTTATTCAACAGGTTATGGGCCCAGTCCATGCCTAATAGAAAGTTTTATTAAAAGTTAAATTGTGAAATTAAGATCATATAGCTGTGTGTCCGTGTATTGAGTACAATGGAAAAGGCAAAGCGAAATATAAAGCCTTTTGATGGAGGGAGGTATTCCGTCTGGAAATTTAAAATCAGAGCCCTCTTTGCAGAGTTGGACGTATTAAAGGTTGTTGATGACCCGATGCCCGAGAAGATGGATGAGGCTTGGATGCGAGCGGAGCGTTGTGCAAAAAGCACGCTAATAGAGTATTTAAGTGACTCATTTTTGAATTTTGCAACAAGCGACATCTCGGCATGCCAAATTCTTAAGAATTTGGACGCCATATATGAGCGTAAGAGTTTGGCTTCGCAATTAGCGGTGCGCAAGCGTTTACTCTCACTTAAGTTGATGAGTGAGATGTCACTATTGAGTCATTTTACCATTTTCGATGAGTTAGTGAGTGAGTTGTTAGCTGCGGGTGCAAAAATAGAAGAAATGGATAAAGTTTCTCATTTGCTGCTGACCTTGCCTTCATCTTTTGATGGAGTGGTCACAGCAATAGAAACTTTATCCAAAGAAAACCTGACACTAGCGTTTGTGAAAAATAGGTTGCTAGATCATGAAATTAAAAATGATAATAATGATACTAGCAGAAGAGTTATGAGGGCATTTGTGCAGAATGACTCAAATAACTATAAAAATAATTTTTTGAAAGGAAGGGTGACCAAGCCACGGAAATCGTTCAAGGGCAAATCTAAAATAAATTTTAAATGCCATCACTGCGGTAAGGAGGGGCATATAAAAAAGGATTGTTATCATTATAAAAGAATTATAAATGAAAAAAAATAAGCAAGCTCAAATCGCAACATCAAAACAAATCGCAACATCACAACACGGTTTCGCATTTATGTTAAAAACAAGCAATTCAATGACGGATAAACTTGGATTTATCCTTGATTCTGGCGCGACTGACCATCTAATAAACAATGAGTCGTTATATGCTGACAGTGTAGAATTGAAGCATCCAATTAAGATCGCTGTGGCCAAGGAAGGGGAATTTATCTACGCCACTAAGCGTGGTATAGTGCGGTTGCACAACGGACATCAAATAACATTAGAGGATGTTCTCTACTGTAAGAAGGCTGCCGGAAACTTAATATCCGTGAAGCGACTGCAAGAGGCAGGAATGAAAATCGAGTTTGACAGTAACGGCGTCACTATTTCAAAAAATGGATTGATAGTTGTCAAAAATACAGGTATGTTGAATAATATACCTATTGTTAAATTTCAAGCATACACTGTTAATGCACAAAATAAAAATAATTATCAATTATGGCATGAGAGGTTTGGTCATATAAGCAAAGGTAAATTGTTAGAAATAAAAAGAAATAACCTATTCAGCGACAACAGTCTTCTAAATAATTTAGAGTTGTCAGATGAAATATGCGAACCCTGTTTAAATGGAAAGCAAGCTAGGCTGCCATTCAAACAATCTAAAGATAAAAGCCATATTAAAAGACCCCTGTTTGTAGTTCATTCAGATGTGTGTGGCCCAATTACACCAGTAACGTTAAATGACAAAAATTACTATGTAATCTTTGTAGATCAGTTTACACATTACTGTGTAACTTATTTAATGAAACACAAGTCAGACGTGTTTAATATGTTTAAAGATTTTGTAGCGAAGACTGAAGCACATTTTTATCTAAAGATTGTTAATTTGTATATCGACAATGGTCGAGAATACTTGTCCAATGAGATGCGTGAGTTTTGTGTTAATAAAGGGATAAAATATCATTTGACAGTGCCATACATACCTCAATTAAATGGTGTTTCTGAACGGATGATAAGAACCATTACTGAAAAAGCTCGTGCCATGGTTAATGGTGCAAAATTAGATAAAAGTTTTTGGGGTGAAGCTGTGTTAACTGCAACATATTTAGTTAACAGAATACCAAGCAGAGCACTTGGTGATAGAACGACCCCATACGAGATGTGGCACAATAGCAAGCCCAATTTTAAACATTTAAGAGTGTTTGGTTCGACTGTGTATGTACACAATAAAAATAAAAAAGGAAAATTTGATGATAAATCATACAAAAGTATTCTTGTTGGTTATGAACAAAATGGTTTAAAATTATGGGACTCCGTTAATGAAAAATTTATTGTTGCAAGGGACGTTGTTGTCGATGAAACCAATATGGTTAATTCTAGAGCTGTCAAATATGGAACAAACTTTCCAAAAGATAGTAAGCAGAATGATAATGAAAATTTCCCGAATGAAAGTAAGGAAAGAGAGCAAACAGAATTCCAAAATGAGAGTATGGAGTTCGATGAAACTCAATTCCTGAAAGACAGTAAGGAATGTGATCATGTAAATTTTCCGAATGATAGTAAGAAAAGAAAGCAAACCGATCTCCTGAATGAAAGTAAGGAATCAAATTTCCCGAATGAGAGTACGGAATGTAAAACAGCTGAACAGCCAAGTGAAATTGTAATTGATAAGAATCCAATTACAATTGATAGCATCGACAACAGTAATAAGAACATTGAAGTAATTACTAGAAGAAGTGAGCGATTAAAGACCAAGCCACAGATAGACTATAATATTTTGAATGATTTAATATTTACTGCTCATACTATTTTTAGTGACGTCCCAAATACATTTGATGAGATTAAATATAGAAATGATAAATCACTTTGGGAGGAAGCCATAAAGGCAGAGTTGAATGCCCATGAAATAAATAACACCTGGACAATTACAAAGAAGCCAGAAAGCAAAAATATTGTTGATAGTAGATGGGTATTTTCTGTTAAATATAATGAACTAGGAAATCCAATAAAATACAAAGCAAGACTAGTTGCACGAGGGTTTACTCAAAAATACCAAGTCGATTATGATGAAACATTTGCCCCTGTTGCTAGAATCTCAAGTTTTCGATTCATATTATCATTAGCAGTTCAATATAATTTGAAAATCCATCAAATGGATGTAAAAACAGCTTTCTTGAATGGCACATTGAATGAGGAAATATATATGCAACTTTCTCAAGGTGTATCATGCAATGGTGAAAATGTATGTAAATTGAATAAGGCAATTTACGGGCTCAAGCAAGCAGCTAGATGCTGGTTTGAAGTATTTGAGCAAGCACTGAAGGAATATGAGTTCGCAAACTCTCCAGTAGATCGCTGTATATATATCCTTGACAGAGGCGATATCAAGGAAAACATATATGTATTGTTATATGTGGATGATGTGGTATTAGCAACAGGGGACATGAAAAGAATGAACAGTTTCAAAAGGTATTTAATGGAAAAGTTTAGAATGACCGACTTAAAGGAAATACGACATTTTATTGGCATAAGAATAGAAATGTATGATGATAAAATTTGTTTAAGCCAGGCCGCATATGTTAAAAGGGTATTAAATAAATTTAATATGGATGATTGCAATGCAGTCAGCACCCCTCTACCTAACAAACTAAATTATGAGTCGCTTAACTCGGATGAAAACTGTAATGCGCCATGTCGTAACCTTATTGGTTGTTTAATGTACGTAATGCTATGTACACGTCCGGATTTAGCTACTGCAGTAAATATCTTAAGCAGATATAGTAGCAAAAATAATTCTGAGTTATGGCAATGTTTAAAAAGAGTCCTTAGATATTTGAAAGGAAGCATTAATATGAAATTGATTTATAAGAAGAATGCAGCCTTTGAAAATATATTCGTTGGCTATGTAGATTCTGACTGGGGTGGTAATGAGATTGATAGGAAAAGTACAACGGGCTATTTATTTAAAATGTTCGGTTCAAATCTAATTTGTTGGAACACAAAAAGACAGGCTTCAGTAGCAGCCTCATCAACTGAAGCTGAGTATATGGCCCTATTTGAAGCTGTAAGAGAAGCTCTATGGTTAAAATCCCTTCTCAACAGTGTAAATATAAAGCTTGAAAGACCCATTAAAATTTATGAAGATAACCAAGGCTGTATCAGCATAGCAAACAACCCCTCATGTCATAAAAGATCTAAACATATTGATATTAAGTATCATTTTTCTAGAGAGCAAGTGGAGAATAATTTTATTTGCCTTGAGTATATTTCTACAGAGAATCACCTTGCTGACATTTTAACTAAACCGTTGCCTGCTGCCAGATTTGCGGAACTACGAGACAAGATGGGATTACTTCAAGATGACTGATCCATTTGTACGTCGATGCTGAATATTAATATATATATATTTTTAATGACAAAGATTTGTCCAACGAATTTATGAAATGAATTAATTTTATTTTTATTTTAAACAAAGAGCAATATTGTATTGTTAAGCTGTTAAAGCTAAGTAACTGAAATTTTTAAAACCAATCTAATTTTAAGATATTGGAAAGTGATCTGATCGGGTTTTTCTGGGTTTTCCCCGTATCCATGCAGCGAATGCTGGATCACATTGTACCTCCCAGAATGCACACTAGCCACATTAGAATAAGTCAATGATAATTATTAATAACAATTTAATTTTCAAGTTCTCTTTAATAATTATAAATGTTATTTTTGAGGGGGCGTGTTGAATACTCCTACTTAACAAAAATATCATTATGCAACACTATTTTATGAATTACTTATAACACACTTTTGAGTTCATCCTGTGCCTTATTTTTCTTTATTCTTCTTTATCTTTTGTGAATTGTGCATGTGGCGTCGGTGTTGCGATCAAGAGCTTAAATTAAATGAATATATAAAATAAATAAAACTAATAACCAAACAAGGTGCTTCTTATTTCTTAAACTAATTTCTCAGTTTTATTCAACACTCTTTGCTAGTTTTTGCTAGTAAAGTTACTAAACAGACCCAAAGTTACTGAAGAGACTTCATATTAGACGGAATTAAATTTCACACTAGAATGTAATAGACCAAGTTGAGTTATATAGGAAAAATTAAACATCTTTGGAACCCGAGTAGCGTTTTTATCATTATTAAACGTACTTATTGAAATTGATGAAATTGAGTTACATGCTAGATCTGTTCAAACTATTTTTTTATATATTGAATTTTATTTAAATGTGGAGAGATCTGTATATAAATAGGTATACGGAAGATTAATAGATGTATGGAAAATTTATAGGCCAGAAAATAGAAAGATGTAGTTGGGCTGACTGGCGTTAACTCATTAACAAAAAAAAAAAAAAAAAAAAAAAATAAATGCCACTACAACATGAAAACTAAAACAATTGCAAAAGTTTTAAAACTTGAAAATAAAAAAGTGGAGATTTTGTTATATTTGACAAAAAATTTATTTTTTTTAAGCTGTTCAAAATTTATAACCAGAAGTAGTTGTTGAAAAGCTTTTTCAACACGAAAAGATAATAAATTTTAAATCTAAAGCCTTCCTATGTGTTAAGTGCTGAAATAAAGAAGCAATTTGGAATGAATTTACAAAAGTACATTTGTATTTTGGTTTAACATTTATTAGTGTGAGATGTTTGTATAGTAAATAAATACAGAGAAAACTACTTATCAAAAATAACTTATTCAGTGCTTTTCTTATCCCATCTGCTGGTTTGTTCTTTTTGTTTTATAGACAAGAAGTCATTAAGAATATTTGTGTATTAATTTCTTTATAAATGAATTCCACGCAGTTCGCATGCAACAAAGAAGCACGCATGTTTATTGGACTTAAGCTCTCCACCCTGTCTAGGGTGCCTATTATGAGCAACTTTCGACCTTCGACTGTAATCGAAAGAGCTGATCGAACTCAATTGGATTGTTCACAATAGTACATGTTTATCAGCTGCCAGTCTAAAGAAATATTGTTTTAATAATTTATAAACGAAAAATCAAAATAATTATTTATTAAAATGAATACGACAGAATTATGGTTCGATGATTTAACTCCTTTGTAATTTCTTCTCATTTTTTGACGCTTCAAATTTTGCCAGCTGTGGATTTCGTTCCATTAGAGAAACGAGCCCTTCTTATTGTTGTTTTGTACTTAAAACCTTAGACCTACATTGAATTAAAATAATTTGTTGGCAACATTTGTACAAAAAAATTACAATTACTTACATTTTCCATAAGTTTTAGAAACTGACAAGAACCATCGAAAACAAAATTGTGTTCGATTGAAAATTCGTGGCACAGCGAAATTTTCGACAGTGCTACCAAATCGTAATACGAATTTGACAATCGATATTAAATTTTCGTTAGCCAGCGAAAATCGAATGCAACTCATAATAAGGGCCCAACAATATAGCTAATTTAAAATAAGATAGTTATCAACTAGAAAATTTATATTTTATACAAACATTCACAAAATAAAGGATATCAGAAAAATAATTTTCTAATCGTGTGGCAATAAGGAAAATGTGCTAAGTCTGATTTTTAAGTTTTTCAGGAGAACAATTTTATGCTTTAAAATTAATTTAAGAAAGTCCTATAGTATGAGGGCAGTCACTTCCTTTCACTCATTTACTAACTTTGTAATGCATCCTATCAGTTTTTGAATATAAATTTATTTAGTTTAAAGAGTTCTTTACGATAACAAAACTTTACGATAACAAAAATAAGTAGCCTTCCAAAATTATTAACACATACATTTTTTCATATTTGAACATAAGAAGTTAGTCCAAACTATTTTTATTGCCAGCCAATATATTAAAATGAATACATATTGAAAACTAATTTTATATTAAATTTAAAACTAAAACGCGTTATATGAACATAAATCTTACTTCCTAATTACAACTTAATATAAATATAATAAACGATATTTAAACAGGTTAACATTGTAATGTGTAATGTTTAATTATGTTTCTAATTTACATATTCATAGTTGTTTAATTATTTCTAGGAAATGTAGCTTTATTAAAAAATTTTGACATGCATACGACTGTATGTGTCTATGCAAAAATTTAATTTTTATTTCGTTTTGTTTACAAATTCTTCAACTAAATCCGGATGTATACGCAAGGTTTCTTCGGTTAAAAAATTTTTATAAATGAATGAAAACATTAATCAATGAACGGAAGGATATTTTTTGTTTGTTTTTTATGAGATCCGACGGCAGCTTACGCTTTTCGTCAAGTTTTGCTGTGTTTGTGTTTTGGAACAACATAACTACTTTAAGTCTTTTTAACTAAAATTTTCAAAGTTTTATTCTCTATTTCTCCATATAGATTTTGATTTATAAAAAAAAGAAAAATTCATAAAATCCTCAGAATAAATTTCAACTACTTTGTTTTTATTTTTAACCACAACACTTCTTATAAAATTATACCAATCATTAATAAAAAATTACTTTTCTTACTTTTTGCTCTAATAGCTGTATTCGGTCTCTTGGTTATAAAGCAGCAATAATTGAAAAGCGTATTTTCAGCCAGTTACACAGTAGCTGCATTAACTTCAGCTGAAATCTATAATTTATTTAATTCATATAAAATTCATATATTATACAGTATGTTTATCAATACATACACTTGCGTTTCTTTTTGCAAATCAAAGGTTAACAGTATTTAGTACAATAACATGTGTGTACGATTAGCAAAAGGAAAGAATTTTTACAAATTCTTTGTTAAACGTGGTCACATAATTGTACTAAAGGTTACTTTTTTGTTTTATAGTTGTATTTAATCTTACGTTGAGCGGCAGGGTACGTAAACACCCCAACATGCCCCCATCTGTAAACTTCGTAGCACTAGTAGTAGTTTACGATTTAACGTCAAGCTTTATCACGGGGTACGTAGACAAGCGTTTTGGGTCTTTACGAGAGCACTTCGTACTACATGGTCTTTTTCCCGATACACTTCAATGACAACACCTTTAATCCATTCGTTGCGATTGGCATTATCGTCAACTATTATGTCATTAACAGATATTTGGTGCGACAAATTATCGAACCACTTTGTGCGTCTTGTCAAGCAGGGTACATATTCACGTATCCAACGTTTCCAGAATTCGTTTGCTATCATTTTCCATATTCGAAAATTTTTGCTCAATACCCTACTACTACTCTGAGCGTCTGCGCGTTCTCGTGAGTATCCTATTAAAAAATGATTGGTCGTTAATGCTTAACCATTGGAAGATTCTAAAGGAACGTATGTCAAGGGTCTCGATTTCAAAATATTTTCTGCATCGGCCAATGCTGCTCTAAACGTCTCTTCGCGTAAGATCTTGTTGGGCAATATATCCATTAATACAGATTACACGAATCGAACCGTTCTTTTTCAAGCGCCACCCATGTGGGGAGCCGCTGGTGTAAAGAATTTCCAATCTATAGTGGATATTTACGATCGACTTCACTTAACGAAATTATTTCCACTTCTTCTAGTAGCACGCGACTAGCTCCTTTAAAATTGGTTGCGTTGTCTGATAAAATTTTTCTGGGTGCGCCACGACGGCCAATAAATTGCTTTAGAATTAAAAGAAAGAAATCCGTCGTTAGTGATGGTGATATTTCCAGATGTACAGCTCTCACAGTCATATATGTAAAACCACGCCCCAGGGTTTCTTGCGGCAGCCAATAACAATATATATAGGATCAAAATAGTCTACGCCTGTATAATAAAAAGGTCTTGTGAAACTGGCAATTCTTTCTTCAGGCAGGTGTCCCATCACTGGAGGTTTTGGTACTGCTCGCCGTATTTTTCAGCATTGGCACGATTTTGCCACAGCACGCATAGCAGCTCGCAACCAGGTATCCAAAACAACTACCTCATTTCATTTGCAACTATTTCGCTATGTTGATTATGATACTTACGATGAAAATATTTATTAATTAGATTTGTTGTGTCGGTCTTTTTACCGAGAAAGGAACACCAATTCCCGCATTAATTCTACGTTTACTTCGCAACAGTCCGAATTCATCTAGATACGGTTTTAGTTTATATAAGGTGCTTTTTTTCTCAAATAATTTTTTGTTTCGAGCTGCTCGACTTCTTCATTAAAAGTTTCCTCTTAACACATTTTAAATGTAAAAAATTCTGCAGCGTTCATACCAACATCTTCTAGGAAGAGTTTTAAAACTCCGCATGCCTTTTTTATACGAAATAATTTACGCCTAAATTTTAAAACGACTATCTGGCATCTACGCATTTTTCCCTTCTACTAAAGCGATGAAATCAGACCGCTTCTTTAAAACAGTGGACCGATAAACCAACAACTATTTAAACTTATATCTGAAGGTTCTTTGCACTTAGTTGCGTCATCCGCGACATTATGAACCGACGGAACCCACATCTACTCAGATACATCAGAATTCTTCAAAATTTCACCCATTCGAAGCTTCAAAAATTCCTGAAATTTTCGTGCGTCTGAGTTGAGTCAGTCCAGAATACGCGACGGTTAATTTTCAATAAGGTTTCCTCATAAGCAGCCATTAGTTCCATTTTAGGAGCCGATATAGGCTTTAAAGGCGCTACTCGAGTTTTTGAGGAAATTAACGAGCAATTTATTTGGTTGTCATATTCTGCTCCGAAATATACTACGGCAGCATAGGCATTTCTACTGGCGTCCCTAAATACGTGCAGCTAAATATTACTTGCCTAACTTACTAACTGATAGCAACTTGGGACACTAACTGTAGAAATTCTTTTCAAAATCGTTATCCTTTGCCATCACTTATCGCATTCGGTTTCGTGTATATTTTCGGGCCATTTAACTCCAGATCTCCATATATCTTGCCAAAGTACGTTCATGCATATGACGAAATTTCCCAACAGACCCTTTTGTTGGTGCTACGCTTTCGTCGAAAACACTTTCATAAAAGATTACAAAAAATTTTAACCTGTCGGTGGTGGGTTCCCACCACATACTAGAACCTTTTGAAATTTACCTTTAGGGTCTTCAAAGATCTTTTGACACCAAGTGTTGCTTTCATCTAGGCTGCTTATTACCTTTTTTGAATTGGAGAGCCAATTTCTCATTTCAAAACTGCCATCTTTATGTATTGCACGAACAACTTTTGCTAACTTGACCATTTCAGCTTCTGTCTCTGTACCTTGTAACCAGTCGTCTACAAAAGTATTGCTCAAGATAGCTTGCACGGCACCTTAGTGTTTATCGATAAAACGTTCTGCATTTTTGTTTTCAATGTAATTGACTAAAGATGGAGAACACGACGCCCAAAATGTCATAACTGTCATAATATAAACTTCAATTGGTTTCGACGAATCACCCCAGCGCCACAAAAACTGTTGAAAACGGATCTGGTGAAACATTTCACGGATATCGTCACAAATGGCAATTGGTCTTTCCTTAGTACTAAGTAAGTCGGGACCTTTTAATAACACCGAGTTTAGAGAAACGCCTTCTGCAGCAGCCGCTGCATCCGAAACTATACGAATTTTTTGTTTTTATTCTCGACTGTGAATATTGGGATGTACCACGAGGGACTGTTATTGCAAATTTCACTTTGCTTTAACTTGCAAATATATCCGTTATTTTCATATTCTTGCATTTTACAAATTATAAATGTTTCGCTGCATTCTTTCTTCCAAGCAAATCAACCGTCGTTTTGCCATCGCGAATGCACTGGGTTAGAATACTGCATCATTTTTAAACCGCAATCCTGTCTGCCTGTCAGCGGTTTTTCTTATGCAAATATTTTGTGGTTCTTTCCATGATTACTTTTGTCCGCTTATCGTTGGTTCGGCTTAACTCCCACCGCGTCCAAGAAAAAGCATTGTTTTAACATCATCTAAACCATTATAACAAGAGTTACATAAACAAATATGTAGCACAATTATTTTGGTGGTTGTTTGTACCGGTAAACCAAGTTTTGATTTTGTTCGCACATTTTTTAATAACATTTTTGAAGTTTGATTACGATCCGATATTTGTAAGACAACAGGTTTGGATTGGTCTTCCTTTTGAGTGATTTCGCCTGTCCACTGCAAACATAATTCACTAGACGGGCCGTCTAAACCCAATTGGGTTTCTCTTTTAATTAATGAGCACGAAGCACCTTCATCAATTAGTGCATACGTATTAAGAGTGTAATCCTTGCCGAAAAGAGTTACGGGAATGTATTTAAAAAGAATTTTTTCTTTAGCGTGAAACAAAATAGGTTGCCTGCTAATGTTGTGTTGTTGTTGAGGCTGTTGTTGTTTTACAACATGTTTGTGCAATAAAGAATTATGCGGCATTTTGTAATCGTTACACCACATTGGCGTTTTGATTTACATCTCTTAATATGATGTTTTTTGAATCAACACAAGCACAAATTATTTAAGCGAATGAAATTCCACCTTTCATTTACACTTAACGCTATAAACGCAGGACACTTGAACAAAAGGTGATTACTTTGGCACTTAAAGCACAATATTGGCTGGAAGTTTGATTTTCCATGTTAACGACTTCGTAAATTAAGACACGTTCTTTTTTTGAGTGTTTTATTTCCCCTACGTACGGAGAAAATATGGTGACTTGGTATGCACATGTTGCCAAATTATAGAGCCAATTATCAAAACAAATAACGTCTACCTTGTGCAGTGTTACTCGATATTTACCTCAATCTAATTTCAAATCTAATGGCAACTTTTCAACTAAATCATTAGGAACATAGTGTTATTAAGGTTGTCAGAAAGTCCCATTGCCTGCATTGTGGTACTATAATTTTGTACAGCTAACGCAAAGTTTTATAATGTGTCAAGTCCTTCTTTACGGACGGTAGCTTTGTTTTTTAAGTTCCTTTGTAAAGCCTGATGTATAATTTCTGGTCGCGCTTATGACATTCTTAGCGTTTCGATGGCAAAATTCACAGTGAAAGGCATCATCAACTTTCCTCTTACTGCTTCGAGAGCAGCAGCCTTTAAAATTTTTGTAGCCTATCAAATTTTCTTCATCAGTAAAACCGCGCCTTTCTGTTGATTGTAAATAATTATTTATGAAAATGGGCCAATCTTCTGGCAAATCCTTGCTAATGGCATGCTGGGCTGCTATATGTGATGTACATAATGTTATGTGATGTACATAATGTTATATCAGCTGAACAATTAAGTGAGGATGGAATACTCAGATTTGTGATTTGTGAAGATAGTGGGTTATTAAAATGGGATGTAAAACTTGGGTTATTAATTTGAGAGGTAAAGTATGAATTCATGTTGGTGTTTGAGTAAGTAAATATATCATTGGGTGGAAAAAAGAACTAATTTGCGTGGCAAAGATACCTCGGTTATGAATGCAACTTGATTGCTTGCAAATTTACTCTTGAGCTTTGCGCTAGCTCTAGTGCACTTAACGGTTGAATCTTTACGTACGAGACCAGAGCGTGTTGTTGGGGGAGCAATTTTAATAGATCTTCGACTTACCTTAAGGGACTTCTTTAAAGACGGAGATATTAAATTTTCCTCTTCCGCATTTAGTTTTTCATCAATGACATCAACTGCAGTATTTTTAGCGGTCGCTGTTCGATCAAGTGGATACGGTTCTGTTGCTCCAGCAAGTGACTACGCTGTTGCTGCAAGGTTTACAGGAGTGTCAGTTGAAGTGTTAGGTTTTTCAACGTTAGCGATATACCCAGAAGAGTTATTAACTTCTTGCGAAGTTGACATGAAGATATTATTTTGGAAGTTATGTTTAATTACCTTGATGAATGTATTTACCAATTTGTAAGCTTCACTGAACTTGTATGCCAATACCGTTACCGCCAAAGTATCTTAGAAATGTTCGGTCACTTTGTTATAAAGCAGCAATAATTAAAAAACGTATTTTGAGCCAGTTACACAGTAGCTACATTAACTTTAGCTAACATGTATAATCCATTTAATTTATATATTATACAGTTTATTTATCAATACATACACTTGTGTTTCTTTTTCCAAACCAAAGGTTGAACAGTATTTAGTGCAATAGATTTAATTGTTAACTAAGAATAGTACCTTAACAAGTGTCAACGATTAGCAAAGGGAAAGAATTTTTACAACGTCGTTATTAAACATTGTTGCATAGTTGTACTAAAGAGTACCTATTTTGTTTTATAGTTGTATGTAATCTTACATCCAGCGGCAGGGAACGCAAACACCCCAACAAGCTGTAAATGCTTGAACAAGTATTAAGCATTTTCATTACCTCATCATTTGCACAATGCTTGATGCCACATAAAACAATATGGACTGTTCCTTTAGCCATCATCCACCATTTTCAAATTAAATATCCATATTTATCTTTTATAAAAACTTGCAGAAACGGAGTTGGCAAGTACTGCTGCAAATCAAACGTATAAGATTTTATTGTTTCGTGAATTCTAGACATATAAAGCTAATTAATTAGCATTTCTATTTAAAAAAGATTATTATTTTTTTTTTTGTGATATCAATTTTTGTATTCACTTCATTACATTTGCTGTAAGTATCAATTTTCAGTTTTTGTATTTTGTATTTATAGCTGAATGAGAAGAAAATAAATATAAATAAGTACACTTCAATTGCGAAGAAGCCTTGATTTAATTTAAAATACATTAGAGTATTCGCAATAGAGTCTGTCCATACATACATTAAAGATCGGAATGCAAGTATTTGTAGGAAGTATTAAGTCTGCTATAGTGGCTTTAATAGCAAGGAAAACTAATTATATGTATGCTTTTTAATTATTTCTACTTGAGATGATGTAAGCTTATTGTGAATAGTGGATATTCCCCAATAATCACAAAATTTTAGATAAGGATAGTTAATTTTTTCTTTCTTAATGAAGCAATCAGTTTCATCGAAACTTTGTTTGAACCATTCTTGGCAAACAAATTTTTTTTATTTTCGAAAATCACATAGTGTTTGAAGTTTTGTTGCCGCTAAATAATCACTTTATGTAATTTAGAGCAGCTTTTTCTTCACCGTTGTCTATTAATCCGCCAATGTATAATATTCGGTGATTGTATAAACCTAAGGCCCAATACTTGTCAAACACTGCCTTTTGTACAGTGAATGGTATATTTTCTTTACATTTCTTGCGGCAATTATTATTGAGTGGCACATCTCTTCTCTTGCACAACAACACCTTCCCGAGTAATGTAAAACCTACCTTTGTTACGTTTCTCTTTTATTCCTTTCTTTATATTATAGCTACGTTTTTGCCCTGATTTAGTTTCATTACTACTAATTTCTATTTCCCTGATATCAGGCTCGTCACCATTAAGACTGGTACCACTTAAGCTATAACTTAGATCACGTATATCATCAAAAATTAAAAAGTCAATAAAAAAAAATATTTTAATATCAATATAATTAACATAAAAAAGCTAATATTATGAGGCTGCTGTAGTCAAAGTGGTAAACACGTTGACTACAAACCTGGTTGTTTCAGGGTTCAAATCCTGTGGCAATCAAAATACAAAAAAAATGTTTTTTTCTGTTTAATGGTATAAATACATATTCAGAATGAACAACAAAAAAAAAAAACGTGCAGTCTCCTTCGTCGGTACTTTCTCATAGCAGATTCGCCGGCGATGTTAAAATAAATAACTCTCTCTCTCTCCTTTCATCACCTGTCTTATTTCTCATCTATCCCTTTCCTCAAAAATGTAGCACGGTTACGAAAAATAACTAAATAGGTTTTAATGCCTGAAGTGCTACTTCTCTTTAAAAAAAAAAAAACTTACATTTTGGTATTGACGATAGCATTTTTAATTGTTTTACATTCATTGCTTTTTTTAACACTCAAATTTTAACTTCCACTGTTGCATATTTCAGTATAAATGAAAAAATTGAATTGTTTTAAATTAAACAGAAAATTTTTTCGCAGATGAACACACAAATTTTATAACAGGAACTTGGAAATGTTTAACAGTGCACACAAAAAAAATTTAATTATATTCTACATACATATGTACAGCTGTTAACACGAAATTGGCAGTACTAATTAAAAAAAAAAAATGTAAACCTAAATATGACATCGCAATTTTTTATTTTTAAATTAAAATAATAACATGTTACACATTTAAGCACATTATTAAATGCGTGTATTCAAAGATTTTCTACTGGTCTGAGGTCAGGAGATTCAGCTGGCCACTCTATAATCTCATTTCTATTTACGTGAAACAACTTCTTTGACTTTCGGCTCGTGTGCTTCGGGTCGTTGTCCTGTTGGAAGACCCATATAAGTGGCATTTCCTCTCTGATTTAGGGTAGCATAACATTTTGCAATGTGTCTAGGTAAACACCTTGATCCATAATACCACCAATTTTGTGTATGGGGTCTACACCATACTATGAAAAACAGCCCCATATTATGATTTTTAAGGATGTTCCGCCATTTGTCAGCAGGCCAGCCAGCATATTTTCTTGCGAATTGCAAACGCGTCTCTAAATTTTTTTGTAAGGAGTGGCTTCTTTCTTGGAGTGCAAGCCGATAGATTTGCTTCCAGTAGCCTTCTTCGTACAATCATGTCGCAAATATCTAGATTTATCTCCATTCTTATTTGCCTAGACGATTTGAATGGGTCTTTTTTGGAGAGTCTTACGATTCTGCGATCGTTCTGGACTGTAGTTTTTCGTTTTCCTCCTCTTTTTTCCACGTACTTTATGGCATTGCATATAATTTTGGCTGATCAATGCAATAAATTTTGTATTTCGGTGTAAGATTATCCTTACTTTCTCCATTTTAAAATTAACTTATGTTGATCGGCAGTACAATCTTTTGCGCGGCCCATTTAATAAATATCAAAAAAAAAAAAAAAAAAACAAAAAAAAAAATACGAATATTTTCCTTTTAATTTTATAAAAAGTACGAAAAATAAATAATTAACTCACTTTTGTTTAAAATTTTGTAAAATGTTTGACTTTCTTAAAAAAAAAACTTAAATCTTTTAGTCATGCTGCTATTTTAATGTTTTGCGAAAAGTTGAACTGACGTTGGAAAACTACGGTTTTCTCAAGAGCTGCCATGTTATATCATCTAAATTAATTTATTAATATCTTACGATAATTTAGCGTATCAGTTTTAATGTTTTTGCTCCTTGAAAAAATTTATTTGAAAATGAAAAAATTGGTTGAGGGTACTGCTATTCTCAAGTTCACAGCTATATATTACACTTCTATTATCTGAATAAGTTCTTACGTTCTAATAAACTTCTAGTAACGTTAGCAGAAAAACATCTTATGTCAAAGTAATTACGTCACTTGCTCATGGAAATAGCGCTTACACCAAATCATTATCAAAAATGATTCTAATTATCTTTAAATTAAAATTTAGAAAAATGTGTTTTTAAGCATTTATTGTAGAGTTCTGTTAACAGTGTTAAAAACTTTTCATCTACAAAAATAAACTTTACTGACTACCGTTATGCCGATAAAATTGGGTGACTTCACATTGGTATATCTAGTTTCTCTACAAAATGATATATTTTTATAAAATAAAAGGTATTCTATATTTAAACAAAGGTTTTAAGGGACCTCCTAACAAAGTTTTCTTTAAATCCATCCAGCAGTTTTTAAGTGATGTGAACACAGTCAGACAAACAAAAATTTTAAAAATATATGTTTTGTATTTCAAATCGATTACTATCTACAACAACATCGAAATTTTAAAAAAAATATTTCATGTACTGATGTATAGATTTAGTAGAATTTACACGAAAGGAAATATTTCAAAATTTTTAAATGTCACAACCAAAATATTTGAAAATCAATCAGTGTATTTTTTTTTTTAAGTACTAATGATTTTAAACTTCCCGTTTGCCAGAAATTTAGCTAAGAGGAATAAAGGCATGCTCGACTTGAACGAAATATTGGATCGACTCTTCATAACATACCAGTTAGACCATGTTGGACCATGAAAAGTAACACACAAAACGTTTAATCATATTCTTATTATCATTGATGCTTATACAAAATTTGTCTGTCTTTATCAAAAACCAAAACGAACGTTTAGTAGAAAAGTAGTCAAAGAATACTGTGCCAACGAAGGGATATAACATTTGCTGAGTTACACGAGGACACGGAAAAGTGATGCGAATTCACCGCATAATTGTGGCCATGCTGGCCAAAATGTACTTAAAAAACCTCCTTCTATTAATGAGAACAAAGAAGGATTTTCAACTTAGCCTAATATTATGAGAATTTGCAGAAGCTGAGAGAATATAGCGAGAATTTTAGAGGAAAATAATAACACATTTAACAAAAAAACGAATACCAAGCACAAATTATAAAGTAGGAGACTTGGGGGGCATCAAACGCGACCAATATGTTGTAGTCATGAAGCTACATCCAAAAATGGATCTATATAAGGTATTGGCCAAGTTAAACCACAGCCGATAGAAGCTGGATAAGGTTTGTGAAAGTGAGGGTAAAAGTAAATGCGTTACTGAGACAGAATACACGAAACCGTGGTGTCAAGTGGGCCGATTGTAGAATGAGGTAGTCAAGTAACTGTACGAACGGTCTTATCATTGTAACCACGTTGCGCATGACACATAAAAGGCTTTGATCTACCAAGTAAATTTAGAAACAACCAATATGCTCCCTGAAAAAATAATAGGGCATTAAATAATAAGTAGGTTATGATAAAAAGGTATGATATTAAAAACATTCATACCTTACACATGTAGAAACGCAAACATAAAAATCACTAACATACTCGTACACACAAAAGAAAATCGTAGGCTATGATTAGAATATTTCGAAAGCGGGACGCATACCAGATATCATTAATAACAAATAAAAGTGTTATATTCAGCTATATCGAATCTAATATATCGATGGCTTGCTGAGACGGACCATAAAAATCACGAAGTCGTCTATACGATGCTTCAATTGTTGACTGATATTCAAAGTAGACTTGGATGATTTGATAGCGTTGTTTAAGCGTGAGTCTATTTATAATGATTTGTCAAAGTCTTCTGAAAATAGTAAGAAAACATTTTTCATAAAAATTTAATTTTTTGTGTTAGTTTTTATAATTTAAAGTTCTATCGGGCTTAAAAAACACCCGATATATTTACGCGAATTTTCCGCAATCGCTACGTGAAGAAAACCGTTTATCAGATCAAGGATCATAAATACTTTAGCCTTTTAAAAATCGTCACCCAACGCCATAGGAAAGTTGTCACGAACTATCTCCTCATATAAATGTTTGTAGTCGTAGCAAAACCTCTTCGAACTTTCTTTCTTTCTGACTAATACAACTGGAGAAGAGTTGTCAGAAAAACTAACCTTAATAATACCCTCTTCGATCAACTCGATGAAGTCCTGCGAGGTCTGCAACCTATAAGAATTTTATCTGCTAGGGTAATGTTCATTTCTATTATGAGCGTTTTGGGTTTTCTAGGCTTATAATCATTAATCATCGTTTTTATTTCCTTGCGAAAACCTTTATCCGAACGTTCTACATCCATAGTTTCTCTTCTATTAGATAAAACCGAGTTTACCGTTTCCTCGAATTCCTGTACGCGCTCAACTATTGTATTAGCGTCAAATGCCCCAGACTGTTTTGGCACGTGACCCTTCTTCTGATGAGTTTTCCAACATATTCTCTACATTTCTTTTAATTAAATTCAGGCTAGTTATTTTGTATCAAAATTTAGCCCCACCAAAAGCAATGATCACATCTACTTGGCTTAAATTGTCATTCCCTATACATGCAGAGCATAGTATATCTCCTTCCTTTACCGTATAGAAATCTATATTTATCTCAAGCTCCGTATATCCCCCTCTTGTGATGATTTTTCGGCCGATTCTACTCAGTACCCCAAGGTTGCTGCTAATGTCGAATATCGATGAAAATATCTCACCCTTAATTACTATTTTCTTTAATATTCTTTGCGATGAAAGATTACTGCCTTCTGCCAGCATATAAAGGTTTCACTTAACATCTCTGACCTCGTTTTCTGTTTTATTAACTTGGCAATGGAAGGAAATAAAGCATTTATATCCACGGATCTGCAGTTTTTGCCATGCGAACTTCTACGCCATCAACATTTCTCGATCCCACACATAGGCTCTGCTACAGGCTTCTCATGTTTTGTTTTATCTGCTTTGACGTTTGACAATCTTTCAGCTGAATAAATTTCTTCATACATCTAATTCTTCTGCAGTCCGTGCTTGGTATTGCATTGCTTTGTTTGAGATAGGTCCGATTACTATTTCTAGTTTCCGATGAATGGCGATTGCAGATGGTTTTTTTTAAATGCATATTTTAATACGGTCTAATTTCTTATACCAGATAAGCTTCTGATGAAGGTCGTGTAGGTTCTTTTTAATAACTCTTTTTCGTATATAAATTGCTGTAGTTCGTAACGCACAAAATCGTTGCCCTCGTTCTTGCCTTCACCGGATATTTAACTTTCCTTTCATCTTTTTCATTAAATTTCTTTAATATTATGTATTGTATTTTTTTTTTATTTATTAGTTTTAAGCCACCTTTGTAAATTTTAAAATTAACGGCCTGTTTGAAAGTAGCGCCACCTGTTTGTCTTAGTATTAGTCAAGCATAAAAGAAAACAACTCAACATAACACAGCCGTTCGCATACAACGCTGGCTACTGTAAGAGAGCCGGATAATTTCGACACGAGGTTATACCTCCAACTGGTGCCAGTACTCTCTGACAAGAATTAGTTTTCGTGTTCGTGCTTTCTGTCAAGAGCCAGTTTTACACAACTATTGTGTGTAACAGTCGTGTTGCTGATCTCTCAGCATTAGTTGAACGTGTGAGACAGTTGTCTTGCTGATTTCTCAGCGCGTTACTATCAAGAGCCGCTCACCACCGGACCAAACTGTTGGCGTTACAACCAGCACCCATTAACTAAATACAGAGATACGACCTATAACGTAAAGAAAAAGAGATGTTTTTTATTTACCTCTGAGATTTAACCAGAGTTATTAACGACCCTGAAATCCGCTGTAGCTACCCTAGCAACCAGCGAAACCGTGTCATATGGAGCATATGGGAACAATCCTCGAATTCATGAATCTAAGTGTCGACATCGATAGAATTCTTCTCTGAAAATTTTGTCATCGAATCTTCTTCATCTCTCAATATAAAATGCGAATGCCTTGCGGCCTCGGCTAGGATTGAAGTCGCGACACAGAACTGCGGTTTTCCGTCAGCGCCTCTGTGAGGACCGATGAGATACTTCTGAAAGTCCGCATTTGATCCTGTAGTCACTTGGCCTTATCGTCGACATTTGTCCTCGATTCTTTTACTGTCATAAATCCATCTATCTATAGGTTACTTTCGTATATATTTATTGTACAAGTAAATTATTGAAAAGATCCACAGATACAAAATTTTATAAATTTACCTATATTTACAATTTTATAATAATGTATAAAAAAATAATTATAAAAATTTTAATATATTACACATAATTTCCAGATATTTTGTTTTTGATTTGAATTTAATTTCAATATTAATTAAAAACAAATTATTTTCTATTTTGTCTTCCAATTCCTCTCTCGGATTTAAATTAAATTTAATGTTTTACAAATTTTAATAAATTTTTTTGGGATATATTTTTTCCTTTTAGAAAAGCAAAAAAATGTCTTTATTTAATTAAATAACTTTTAGTGTAACTTAAAAATTTAATTGTTATCTCTTTTTTAAGCTTATAACTCTAAATAACACACATTATTGGAGAACCCGTTTACAATTATAGGGAGCTCAGTGGCACATTTGGCATTGGAATTTTGATAAGCCGTTGCTTCTATTTGGTAGGATTTTAAACTTTAATTTTTGATAAAAATCATAAAAATTTTAACATATTACACATAATTTCCAGATATTTTGTTTTTGCTTTGAATTTAATTTCAATATTAATTAAAAAGTAAGTATTATTACAAATATTTTTTTTATAATGTATTAAATTTTTTTAAGTTATTGTTATGAAATTCTTTTTGTTTTTCATTATAGTCATAGTGTTTACGCCATTCCTACTTTTTAGTCTAAAAGGTCCTTTATATGGGCTTTGACCCTTTTTTCTATTTTCTAGTTTTATTAATACTAAGTCTCCTTCGTTTAGACTAATATTATTTTTGCAATTATCATTTAAAATTATTTTTTGTTTCGTTTTGACTACTAATTCTTTTGCTCTATTTTAAGCAAATTGTAATTTCACTCGCAATTCTTGTACGTAGTCTTCATAATTGTAAATTTTTGTTTCATTGTTTAGCATATCAGAGGGAAGACATGGCAATTTTCCATATACAAGCTCAAAAGGTGTGTATCCCGTACAAATGTGTGGTGCCGTATTCTAGGCAAAAGTGAAGTATGGAATCCACTTATCCCATTCATAATTATTTGCGGTTTTTAACAAGAATTCATTAACCCTTATGTGAATGGCAAGCAAAAAAAAAAAAAAAAAAACACCTACTATAGCATGGCAAGGTACCCGGAAACCTATTAGAATAAGTAAAGAAAATTTAAAAACTTTGCCTCAAAGTTTTATATAAAATTGTGTCAATAAACATGAGACTTGTAATATATATGTATTATATGTATATTTCTGAAAAAATTCTAACTTATTTCATTCACCTAAAGTTATGCAATATGTCATAACACAAGATTTTAAAAATGTTGTACATAAAAGGTAGCAAACCAATTCAAAATTGATGATTCCACATAAAAGAATTATGCGCAACTCTTTACATAAATAAAAATTTTAGTCTTTTTTTCACATTACAAGTGCAAGTATTTACAAACACTATGAATATGTGTGCTAGTGTTCGTTCTAAGACTTACATCAACAGATATGAACAACATATCATCTATTCTGAGGATGATAAAGAGTATATGCCACCAGTAAATGAAGTAGAACCTTCAGAGAGTGAACTAGCAAGAACTATAGAAACTGATAAAGAGTCATACGACTCTGAAAACAGTATTGATTATGATGATATAGAAAGAAACGATGGTACCGTTTGGCAAATTCATCCATTTCCTGAGTAACAGACAATAAATAGAAACATTTTAATACAACAAATATTTAGAAATATTTTGTCTGCTGAAATACGTGATATATTTCTACCGTTAAAACCAAACACAATCAGATACTGTAACACAAAAACGGCAAAACACAAAAAGCAAAAGTATTTGAGCCATTCAGAGAAGAAGTGCGGAAACCAACCTATTTGCTATTGTTCCGGGCAGCTATGCCCATCTGCAGATTCAAAATGCTCTCACAATATACATATACGTTTTTATAGTGCTCAAACGCGTATATTACGCACTGAAACTAATAAAGTTGCTGCTTTTCGTGACATTTAGATGATGTTCAATGCAAATTGACGTTATAGTTATATACCTGATGAGTGCATTACCATTGACGAACAACTGATAGCCATACAGCGGACGTACCCGTTTTACGCAGTATATGTCGTCAAAACCAGAAAAATTTGGTATACAAATATTTTGTGCTTGTGGTGCATATAAATCTTACCTTCTGCATGGCAATTTATAAACAAGCGGAAAGTGAGCAGCAAACAAATGTAGGCGGAAAAACAGTTTTGGACCTAGTTTTTCCATATAAAAATACAGGAAGAAATATTACCACAAATAATTTTTTACGTCTCTAGAGCTGGCAAAAATCCTTGGAATTTTACACTTGTTAGAACAGTAAGAAAGAACAAAAGTTTTATACTAGCAAATATATACTTATATTATACTAAACATATACTATTTATATTTATGCTAACTATCTTATGTTCTTAGATAGGAATGCTGATGTTTTATTATCATTGAGTTTACAGAAAATATTAAAATAAATATTTATTCTAATCGCTTTTTTACATAAAATGTATGAAGGTACCCAGGTACCTTCCCATGCTGTTAAGGGTGTCAAATGAAAATATGTCTGTCTCGCTGACATAAAGTTATGTTTTTAGCTAAATTACAGTTATAATTTGAAGCATATTAAAAGTTAGGAGTTCTCAATAAGCTTCAAGAATGCAGATCGTCGGCTTCTTTAAAAAAAAATTGTATTAAAAATGCTAAAGATACCCGGGTACCTTGCCATTAACACAAGGGTTAAGAACCCTATGGTTTCTATCTATTGAACCTAATATTTCATGGTGGTATGGCGTTGAAAATACTTGTTTGATTTGTAATAATGAGCATATGTTTTTCATAAGTTCATTTATTAATTCTGTTCCTCTGTCGGAGGTAAGTACTTTGAATCGACCGTATTTTAAAATTAAATGTTCAACTAATGTTTTTGCTGTGACATGTGCATCTTTTGTCGGCATTGGGTGTGCAACGATAAATTTTGTCAGTTCGCATTGCATTGTTAAGATGTGGCGGTATTCGTTTGAGATTCTAAGAGGAACTACGGTGTCAACTGAAGTCACTTCAAAACTATAGTTTGGTGTGTCTGTTAGTGTAAGTGGTTCTTTTATGTGTTTTGTTTATTTATTTTTTTACAACTTTCACAATAATAACCGAATTGTTTTACCATCTTGTTCATGTAATTGATTGTTTTTCTTATTCCTAAGTGTCCAGCGTGTGTGGTATTGTGGAACTGGTAAATTAGTTTATATTTTAGAATATCATCTGTTATATTTTTTGGGGCATTATATATTATTATTTTTAATTGAGGACTTTTGTTATTTCTTACTATCTTTGCCTATGCTTCTCTTAATTCTTCTATCGTATATACTTTAAATATTTCATCACTATTTGCTAGCGCTAATTTTTATATATTCTATCTTCATCTCAGTTTTTTTAAAATCTAACCTAGTTTCGCTGATTTATCGCTGAATCTGGCATGCTTATCATCTTCATTATTCATATTTTTGGGATGTAACTATTTCGTAGTCAAATCTGGTTTCGACGGATTATCGTTACAACTTGTATTCTTATTACTCTTCTTTTGGGTACGTAATTTCTTCATAATATAATCTGGTTTCTATGAATTAACATTACGCCCTATATTTACAATATTATTTTCAATAATTATATCTTCATTTTCTATATCTTCAATTTCAATTTGATGTCATTGATGGATATACATTCCCATATTTGAAGTTGATCAGCACGTTTCCATACTATTTTCTTCCGCGCGAGTTATATTTCCCTTTGGAAATTATAAAAAAAAATAAAAACTTAGTTTTATTTTTCACTTGTTTATTTATTAAAATCAAGATTAACACTGAAACTTAAAAAGACACATTGAAAGTTCTTATATCTAATTTATATGCTTACTTACTAAAAATGTTTTACAATATTCTTCCGCAATTTTGGTTATTTGATATTTTAATTTATTATTAAGTAAAAAGTGCTTAAATATCAATTGTACAACTTTATGTGGAACAAAGTTGGACCATTGAACCTTTGATTTATTATTAGGCAAAACTGCTTACATATCAATTGCACAACTTTATGTGGAATAAAGTTGGACCATTGAATCTTTGATTTATTATAAGGCAAAACTGCTTACATATCAATTGCACAACTTTATGTGGAACAAAGTTGGACCATTGAACCTTTAATTTATTATAAGGCAAAACTGCTTACATATCAATTGCACAACTTTATGTGGAACAAAGTTGGACCATTGAACCTTTAATTTATTATAAGGCAAAACTGCTTACATATCAATTGCACAACTTTATGTGGAACAAAGTTGGACCATTGAATCTTTGATTTATTATAAGGCAAAACTGCTTACATATCAATTGCACAACTTTATGTGGAACAAAGTTGGGCCATTGATCTTTTAATTTATTACTTCTACCAATTAATGAAGTTAATTTTGGTTGGGGTCGGCGTTACCTCTGACGTAACTCCTCCCCTCTTCGTATAAAAACTCTCCTGAATTTTGTCTTTTAATATTTTTTGTTTAATTATAATAGATATACAAAACGACGTCGAAAACAAAATAATTACAATAATTATTATGGATATTATTATAAACGATTGGCAAATGATTTGTGATCCTTTAATTCTTTGATTTCTTTTACATTTTCTATTTTACTTAAAACTATTTCATCAAAAGTGGGTTCTATAGTATCAAAGTGGATTTCATTTTTTGAAGGTATAACAAAATTATCTTTGTATGATTTATTTGAATTAGAAAAAGTTTCATTATTTATTTTTACGTTACAATCATGAAATGTTAATAAAAAATTTTTACTTACTGAAACTGTTCTTTCATCACAACTGCTTGTTACAGTGCTTTTTATTAAATTTTTCAATTGAACTAGTCCAGATTCGATTTCTATTATATCTTGATCATACTTTTTTATTTTCTTACAATTATTATTATAAATACACAATTTAGACTTTTTGATATTTTTTATGTTAGGATCTTGTTCATACTTGTAAGCCATTTCATTATAATATATAACTTCTTGTGGTTCAAAATTTAATTGTGTAAATGAGTTGTCCGTTATTGGTGTAATTAATGATCTCTTAACTTTTATTGTTTTCTTTGGAAATTTAATAATAAATAGTATATAATTATCTTTATATTGTGCAGCACTTAATTGCATATATTGAAGTTCATAAAAATCTATGTTGAAGTCGTTGATTTCCTTATCTGTTAAAATGTTACTGGTCATTATGTCTAACTTTGCTGATGCTATATTATTTTGGATGTGTTCTATGTTGTCTGATAGTATTTTAAGTTTCAATAATGTACCAACGTAGTTTATTTCGTCAAGTTCTTCATCCTCATTTTTTCTAATAATGTTAAATTTTTCTAATATAGTTTTTCTGTCCACTTCTAATGCTGTCTTTAAAGTATTTAGTGTTTGATTTAAGTGGTAGTTTATGTATATGTTTTTGTTTGTATTTTGAATTGCGTTATGACTATTTATGTCTAGTGTTTTAAGGTGTTCTTCGATTCGGTCATCGTCGCTCATTGTTCCTGCTATCCATTTTAATCCTGAACCTATTAAGTTAATTAAACCACGTTTCTTCCTATTAGGCAAAAGCGTTTTTGCCTTTACCTTAATTCTTTGCCATTCGTGTTCAAGAAGTCTGTTTTTAGTAGGTTTAAATTGTGTTAATTATTTCCCCAAAGTGTTTATAATGTCCATTATGATCTCTACGTCAATTATGTGTATAATTTTGTTATAAGTATTTATTAGATTTACATCATCAAGTTTAATATCTACAAATCCGTTCTCGTTGTTAATGGGTTGAACCATCAGGGATGCTAGTGTTGTGGGTATTATTATCAGTAGTATAGCGGGTGTTATCCAATTGTTCTGAAAATTTATTCTTTCGTTTAATATTTTTCGGGTGTATATTTTCTAATTTTAGTTTTCTATATCTAGGGTCATATTTATGTCTCAATGTTTTATAGTTTTTAACATACCCCTCGTTATCTGTTCTGTTGTAAGTTTCCCTTTTTTCATTGCGTTTGTCTATTATTCGTTGTTTGGCTTGTTTTATTATCTGTTCTATTTTTCTTTTATCTCCTTTTTTCTACAACATCAATTGGTTTTTCTCTAATTAATGAATGAATGGATTTGTTATACCATTCTATACATTTAAACACTCGTTCTTGTGTTAATAAGATCGATTTTTCAGATTCAAGGGTCCTAAACTTTTCTGATATTGTGGTATGTAGTCTTTCTATATCGGCATTTCCAGTGTGGTTGTTGGGTTTCGTGAAGTGAACATTAATTCCTTCTTGTCTAAGAAATTCCTTAACGTTCGTTGAGTTGAATTCATTGTCTGTAATTATTTTTGTAGGTTTGCTTCTTGTGGATAAAAATTGTCTTAATTTTTCTACTATTGTGCTACTATTCCTGTCTTCTAAATATATTGCAACTGCTTGTTTGGAAAATTTGTCAATAAAAGTCACAAAACTATGTTTTTTAATAGTATAAACATCTATGTGTATTACTTCATTAATGTCAGACGGTGTTTCCGTAATAAAAAATTTTGGTTTAACTGGAATGCGATCATATTTAGATTTGTTACAAGTATCGCAGTATATTTGTGAACTAAAGTTTTCAGATTCTTAAAATAAATTTTCTTCTTTAGGCATGATGACTGCATTTTATAAACTTTATAGTACTATCGAAAAGTTCAATAAGCTTAAGTTGAACTTTGTTATATATTTCATCAGGTAATTCAGAAAAGATGCCTATTGTTCCACTCTTTAAAAATCTTCTAAAAATATCTGTCATATAATTACTGTCAATGTCGTCTTTACTTATAAACATTTTTCCTTGTCCATTAATTATTTCAATTTCTTTTACTTTATGTTCTGTTAAAATTACTTGAGTTGAAAACCTGTTAACTACTGTTTCTAAAATCGGAAAATGGTCATTTAATTGTTCTTCTTGTGAATGGATTGTAGCAGCAGTGCTAGAATTATCATTTATTTCATCATTTTCTATTACATTAATTTCACCTGTATCAGCGTTAATTCTGCTCAAAAATCGGCTGTTTTATTCTCTTTTCCTTTAATATGGTTCATGTCTATTTTGTATTTACCTAGCTCCATAAGCCGTTTCTGAAGCCTTGGATTTATATCTTTTCCTTTGTGTTTTGTATAAAGACAAACTAAGGGTTGGTGGTCTGTTGCGAAGTCAAATAATCTTCCATAAGTGTAAGGTCTGTAATATTTTACTTCCCAGACAATGGCTAATAATTCTTTTTCAACAGTGGCGTATTTTTTTTCGTGTTCATTAAGGGTCCTGCTTGCATAGCTGATCGGATGATCTCCTTGCATAAGCACGGCTCCTATTGCGTGGTCACTGGCATCTGTAACCAGTTTAAACTTCTTAGCAAAATCCGGATATTTGAGTATAGGAGGGTTGATTAATTGTCTTTTCAGTTTTTGAAATGCGTCAATATATTGAGGGTCATTCCTATTTACCTCTGTATTTTTTCTTAGATATTTTGTCATATTATGTGCAATTTTTGCGTAGTCCTTAATAAATTTTCTGTAATAACCTGTAGCTCCAAGGAAAGATTTTATTTGCTTTTGTGTCACAGGAAGCCTAAGCTTCTGAATACTTTCTACTTTTAACGGGTTTGGTTTAATACCATCCGTCGTTAGTATGTGCCCCGAATACTCCGTTTCCCTAGCAAAGAATTTGCATTTATCTACCTGAATCTTTAAGTTATGTTCCCGAAGAAAATTGAAGACTCTTTGAATATTTATTATATGTTCCTCCAGACTTGTGATGAATATGAATATGTCATCTAAATATACGACACAAATTTTATTGATAAAGTTTCTTAAGACCGAATTCATTAAACGTTGAAATGTTGACGGGGCGTTTTTTAATCCAAATGGCATTCGAAAGAATTCATAATGACCCAATGGAGTTGAAAACGCCGTCTTCTTTACATCTTTATTTCTTATTTTGATTTGGTGGAAACCCTTCCCTAAATCGAGGGTGGTGAAATATTGCGACTTCCCAAGTTTGTCCAATATGCTTTCGATATTCGGTAATGGGAATTTATCGTCAATTGTTATTTCATTCAATTTGCGATAGTCGGCAACTATCCGCCATTTCCTTTTCCCTGAATAGTCCGCCTTTTTCGGAACTATAAGGAGAATAGCTTTCTTTTGTAATATTCTGTTGAAGCATTTCCTTCATCTGTTTATTTATTTCCTCTTCATGTACTTGAGGGTATCTGTATATTTTGGAATATACAGGATTTTTCGTATTTGTAATTGTCTCACGTTGGATTTCATGAGTATGACTTAATAGCATACCTTCTTCAAAAAACAAGTCTCTATTTTTGTCTAGTAAAATTCTTAACTTCCTATTCTCCTCAGTGTTTATCCATCCCATTATTATCCTTAGTACCTTCCAACATGTGAATATCTTCGTATTCATATGTGTAAGCACTGCAAAATTTTATCTTATTATTATTGATCTCAATGAATCCTTCGCCTATATTTATTTTTGCGTTTAAGATTTTCAAAATATTTTGTCCTATTAAGCCATCAAATTGTCTGTTCTTAAAATTAGTCAATTTCCAACTCATTAAATTATTATCCTTAAATTCCTTAGGTACCCCTGTAATAATTTCATATCTTAAATATTAATGGGTTTTTTAATTTTATACGTTTATATTGCGGCAGTATGTCTTTTTTTAATAAAGTTGTAGAAGAACCGGTGTCTATCAAACATTTTATTTTATTTTCGCCTATTGTCAAAATTATTAACGGTGAATTTGCCTTTGGCCCGTTGACTGAAAATTTGATTCTTGAATGTGATCTACCTCCATTGCTTCTGGTCTATTATTAAAATTCTGTCTAAGTGGTTGAACATACCGTCTTGATATTTGTCTAGTCTGGTTTGATTCAAAAAGCGGTGTTGAACTATTACCTTGCCTATGCATTTGTTGTAAATTATTAAATTGAGTGTGCCTTTGATTTGGTCCACCAAACGATGTTGAAATATTTCCTTGCCTGAACTGTGTATGATTTCTATGTTCAAAAGAGTTAGAATGGGTATTTTGTCTACTATTGTTATACTGCCTATTTTGGTAAGGATAGGAATCCTTACTTATAATGCCTGTTTCTTCTAGGGTATAAAAAGCCGACCTTATGTTGTCTATATTTCTACCGCAAATGATACCAGCCATATATGGTGGTATGTTACTTAAGAATGTTTTTAAAATCATAGCTTCGTTATTTTTAGGTGAAAATTCAATAGGCTTATCTGTATCATATATACATTTTTCGTTGAGCTTACTTAATATTATGTTTAAATTATGATAATATTGACTTACATTATGATTTCTTAGAGATAGTGCTTGATGATATAGTTGATGATAAGTCTCTCGGATCCCAAAATTGTTGATGAACTCTTTTTTAATGTCTTTCCAGGTTGGATTGTCTTTCAGGGTTCTGATGATTTTAAGTGCTTCTCCTTGTATCTTATTGACAATACATCTTTGGAAAACGTAATTTTCCAGGCTAGTATCTTTAAAAATTGAGAGAAATAATTTTACTTTGCTTATAAACGATGACAGATCGTAATCCTTCGAACCTCTGTATTCCTTTATTCTGGATGCTTCCTTCAGTACATCAGATAATTCACTTGGAGGTTGATTTGATGAATCCATATTGTTGATTTGTTTGGATAAATTTTCAGAATATTTAATTCTTCAAAATAAAGATTTAGTGTTTTATGCTTTTAAAATGCTTTACTGCTTTACTTTATTTTAATTTAAAATATTTTACTGTCTTTTAATTTGTTGAATTTGCTGTGCTTAATTTTAAACGCTTTAAAAAATTTTCTAGTCTCTTTTGGAATTCACAACTTTTACTTTTATATATTTTTTCTTAATCCTTTAGGCTTTTTAGGGTTTATCACTTGATTTAATTTTTCTTAATCCTTTAGGATTTTTAGGGTTTATCACTTTATTTAATTCTTCAGAATTAAATTAATTTTCTGTTAATTTTAACTAACTATTCTAGTCCTTGGGAACTTAGAACTCTTCAGTTAATAATTTGTCCTTTTAATCTTAATCCTTTTGGAAAAGATCCTACCGTTGACTGCGCCAGTTATATTTCCCTTTGGAAATTATAAAAAAAATAAAAACTTAGTTTAATTTTTACTTGTTTATTTATTAAAATCAAGATTAACACTGAAACTTAAAAAGACACATTGAAAGTTCTTATATCTAATTAATATGCTTACTTACTAAAAATGTTTTACAATATTCTTCCGCAATTTTGGTTATTTGATATTTTAATTTATTATTAAGTAAAAAGTGCTTAAATATCAATTGCACAACTTTATGTGGAACAAAGTTAGGCCATTGAACCTTTGATTTATTATTAGGCAAAACTGCTTACATATCAATTGCACAACTTTATGTGGAACAAAGTTGGGCCATTGAGCCTTTAATTTATTACTTCTTCCAATTAATACAGTTAATTTTGGTTGGGGTCGGCGTTACCTCTGACGTAACTCGCGCGCTCTATTATTATCACTATTATTTGCCTTATTTTTAATTGCCCTTGTAGTTACCAGTATTTTTTTTCCTTATTATCATTTTCTTTTGGTATCATTTGTTTTAATATTTCTGAATCTAATTCTATCCTGGAAAGTGCGTCGGCATTTGTATTCATCTTTCCTTTTTTATAAACAATTGTAAAATCATAGTCACTTAAATCTAGTCTATTTCTGGTCTTTTTTATGAAGGATTTTTATGCGAAAATAGTAAAATTAATGGCATGCGGTCTGTTACCACTATAAATTTTCTGCCATATAAGTAAGGCTTGAAAAAGTTTATGCTCCAATGAATTGCTAACAATTCTTTTTCTATAACCGGCTTATTAATATCATGCTTTTGTAAAGATTTACTTGCGCAAGATATTGGTAAATCTTGACCTATTTCACCTTGGGATAATACTGCTCCTAATGCGTAATTTGATGCGCCTGTTGTCAAAATGAAAGGTTTATCAAAATCTGGGTATTGTAATACAGGTGGATGTATTAGTTTTTCTTTGAATTGTTCGAAAGCATGTTGACATTTTTCTGTCCAGATTAATTTAGTTTATTTCTTTAATAGCGCGTTCAAATGTTTTGCAATGTCGGCAAAGTTTGGTATGCTTCGAACCGTCGTACTTCGTCCGCGTTTTTTTTGGTATTGGATAGTTTTTTATTACATTATGTTTGGATGGGTCTGCTTCACAACGTCTTTTGTTATTTAATGTCCTAAATAAACTACTTCTGGTCTTAAAAAAACATTTCTTTGGATTAAGTTTTAGATTTTATTTTTGTAATCGGTCTAGTACTCTTATTAAATTTTTATTCTGCTGACTTAGACAACACCCGTATACAATTATATCATCAACATTAAGAAATTCTTCGAATTCTAATCCCGATACTTCTATTGTAAGCATTCGCTGAAAACTGTTGGAAGAAAGTTTTAGTCCAAATGGGAATCTTTTAAATTGAAAATGTCCCTGCGGTTTGGAAAAAGCTGTCAATGTTCTGTATTCTTTATTTAATTCAATTTGATGAAAAGAGCTAGTCATGTCAAGAATAGAAAACCATTTTGCTCTACCTAATTTGTCTAAAATGTCTTCTAATTTAATAAGAGGAAATTTGTCATTGACAATTTTACCATTAAGCTTTTTAAAATCTACAACAAGTCTCCATTTCTTTTTGTCTTCTATATTCTTCTTTGGTACCAAAAGGAGTGGAGCATTATATAGGCTAATTGATGGATCTGTTATTTCGACATCAAGTATTTTCTGTACTTGTTCTTTTATTACGTCAGTATTTGAGTGTGGTAATCTATAGTTTTTTATGTTAACTGGTATGCTGTCTGAGGTCGTGATTGTATTTTCATAAAAATTCTTGACGGTTAATTTTTCATCTTCTAAATGAAAAACATTTTGATATTGTTTAAATATTCCTAATAATTGTTGCAAATTTGTCCTTATGGTCTAATTGCAGTTCATTCACTATTCTTTCAAAACGTTTGTTATTGCTAACAGTATTGTAACTTAATATCTCATAATTTTTAAGTGGGTTAGTCTGGAGTTGAATGCCTTTTATTGTCACAGTTTCGTCAGTTGTGTTTAAAATTTTTACATGTGTCATTCCGCTTTTTGGTGCTATTGAATTACTTAAAAATATTCCCTCTTGTAATTGTTTATTAAATATGACGCAATCTTCTTTAAGCTCTAATTTTATGACTTGTATAATTTCTGTTCTGGGCGGAATTGTTATTTGTAGTGAAGAAATTGGTTTTGATTGCATGGGCAGAATTATGGTAGAATCATTTATAAATAAAGAAATTGTATATGTCTCGTAATCAATTTTAAAAAGGTATTTTGGAAAAAATCTCTACCAATTACGCCATCTGTTTCAATAGGAAAATCTGAATTTACTAGATAAAAGAATGTTTACATTTTTTATCTGGTAAGGATAGTTCAAGATCTATTGCGCCTAAAGGGTATATTTCTTCCTTTGTGATTCCAGTAAGCTTACATTTTTGTTCTGGGTTAAATGGTTCGCCTTCAAACTCCTTAGACATGCGACAAAGTGATATGTCAGCGCCTGTGTCGATAATAAATGTCAAAATTCTATTCTTGTATTTTGTGTTTATAAAATTTGTTCTGTAGAAAAATACTCTATATACTCTTAATTCTGGCTCTCCGGAATAGTTATGTATTCCGTGCCTGCTTAGTTTCCCGAACTTTGTATAGTGTGTGCATATCTATTGTTGTTTTTGTTTATGTCATCTTGATTATAGTTAAAGTTTCTTCTTTGATTGTTATTAGTTCTATTGTGACTGAAACTTGCATGTCTATTATTGTTGAAATTAAAAAAAATTTGTGTTCCTTGTTGAATTATTGTTATAGTGATGGTTGATATATCTTGTGTAGTTGTTTCTGTTAAAGTTTTGATTGTTGTAAGGTCTATTATTGTTGTAGTTAGTGAACGTGTTTTTGGTTCTGTTGTGATTGTGTTTAGCAGTTCTTTTATACTTCAAAACTTTCTGGTTTGATATAACTTCCTACCGCTGTTCTATCGTTAGATGTTAGTTTAGCATACTAAATGTATTGCAGACAACCTATTTTTGTTGTGCCTGATAAAGTTTTGTTTATGAGCTCTGCTGTTATTAAAAAACTGTCAAGCTCTACGTAATTACCAGCAAACAATGGTAAAGCTATTAAAACGGTTTCTAAACTATACGTTGCCATTATGATATTTTGTCCTGTTTCAGATTTTTTCTCGTGTTCTGATAAATATTCTTAAATATTTGTATAAAGGTTTTTACTAAATCAGTATTTTCTTGTTCTTCCCCTTCTATGATGAAGTCTTGGTTTTTATTTTCAGTATATTCTAATTTTTCTATTATATAGCTTTCTTTGTATATGTTCTGCCTGGATTTTTATTTAGTTTTTAGAACTTCTTGCAATTTTTCTATATTTTCTTCCATAGCATATTAACAAGCATTTTCACTCTTTTTAACTTTAAAATATGTATATACTTGTTCATCTATGTTTTTATTTATATATTTTTTTAGCTACACTTATTATTTAGATTTTTTATAATTCTCTTTTAATTTTAGACATCGGTAATAGCATTATTTGTGCTTCTTGTGTTTATATGTTTTTGTACATAATTTTTAAAATAATTGTTAATTTAATAAGCTATATATAATACTAACGCTATTATACCTAAAGTTATTACATATTCTGGTATTATAGTTGCAGTATTTTGTTTTCTTACCCATTTTGTTATTTATTTTATTTCCCCAAATGGGACCTACCATTTATAAATATGTACTATTTTATTTGTTGTATTTCTATTATTTATTTTCTTTTCTATTTCTATTTCTCATTTGAATTTTTTTTATCTTTTGCTTTATTTCCTTTTGCACGTTTTTGGTAGTTGCGAGCACCAAGCTTTTAAAAAGCAACGCCTTATTCTTCCTGATCTGGAACTTCTTCCCAGCGCTCTTTTTCTTTTTATGCTTTTGTGTCTGTTCTTGTGATACCTTTTGCTGTTTTGTCCTTCTCCAGTATTTCTCGATTGTGATGGCTTTGGTCCTGTTATTCTGGGTAAAGGAATGTAGACCGGTGCTTCTAAGGGTGTCGGTTCCGGCTTATACTCTTCACTTATGAAATTCTCCCACTTTTTGAAAATCTCATCGATATCCTTCTGCATTTTCTAGTGTATTAACTTAACTTGTATTAATACAAAAAATACAATAATTATGCAAAATATTTGACAAATGTTGGTCCGTTAAGGGCAGGATCGCCATGTGGTAACTAATTTGTGTATACCCTACAGTCCTTGGTTATATTTATTATGTAGATATTAAAATTAAAAACAAAGCTGTTGAAGCCGATATATGTTTCTACTCTTAAAAGTCTGCTTTATTAAAGTTTTGTTCCAACTTATGAAAATAACTCTTAAGGCCGGGGCACATAGAATCGGTCATACGTTCTACTTTAACAAATTCAACTAAAGTCAAACTAAAGACGGATGAGGTTGGCACAATGAATATATTGCTGACGGATGTTAAATCAAAGTTTGCTTTCTATTTTTATTCACTTTTAAATTTAATTTGTATTTTATTCACTTGTTAACTTAATTAAATTTGTATTTTATTGTTTGCCACCAAAATTGTTTTATTAAAACCACAAAACACAGCGAAACACAGCAAGAGTTAAAAGAAAACAGAAAAGAAGAAGCAGTTGATAGTTGTCAAAGTATTCAACATACGTCAAAAGTTAAAAGTTGACCAACTTTCGGACTTTGTGTTGACCGACACGTATTGATTGTGACAATGCTCATAAGAAAACATGTATTTTAACTGACTTGTCAGTTGAATTTGTCAAAGTTTAACGTATGACGAATTCTATGTGCCCCGGCCTTCAGCCTCTCTAACTTATTCTAGCTTACCAATACCACTTCATTAGTTTCATTCAGTGTCATGAAATTGGCATACAGTAACAAATCACAATTCAATATGCTTAAATGCACTCAATTCAATTTGACACTCATTCATGATTGAAATTGAGTTTATTGAACTTAGGTCAAACAATATTGTGCTTGGCCAACACATGTCGACTGCATTTATTAATGTTACAACATTTCCGAAATACTTGTTGTTCTATTTATGTGATAATAATATTTATGTGTCATTAATACAGTGTGTGGCCATCAGATGTGATACATGTTTATTATTGTTTGATTGATTGTGGTGGTACACTACAACATTTTTTTCCATATATTTCTTTACTTTTAGAAAAGCAAAAAAAAATGAATAACTAAAAATTTAATTATTATCTCTTTTTTAAGCTTATAACTCTGAATAACACACATTATTGGAGAACCCGTTTACAGTTATAGGGAGCTCAGTGGCACATTCGGTAAGAAAGCGGTCAAAAATCCGTAACTTTTGATTGGATCGGAATTTTGATATGCCTTTTCTTCTGTTTGGTCGGATTTTAAATTTTAACTTTTGATAAAAATCATAAAAGTCGACCGACAACAAAAAGTTACAAAGGGTTTAATATTCGTTACCATTATTAATTGAAGTTGAGTATAGAAAACAAGTGTTAAAACATTAAGAAATTTTTTAAAATATGTATATAATTATTTATAGTTTTGTACACTAAATCTTGTCAGGAGATCCAAAATTTTGGCCACCGTATTATTTTTAACCTTAAAAGCAACATGGGCCAAAGGTTGGTTTTTAACATCCTTTTAAAATAAATAATTTAAAAATTTTAAAAAGCTAAAACTTTCTTAATAACGAAAAATTTTACTGAAAAAATCCTATTTTAGTTAAAATTTTACTTTATTTTCAAATATTTCTATAACAATTAAATCAAAGAGCCACTATACATTAAGCAATTTTAGTTGTTAAGCCTCCTCTTCTAATACGACTGGAGTTGCTTTCAATTTGTGTCGAATGTTGGACATATTTGGATCTGAAGTAGACAACAAAATGGTGAAAAGGTCTTCATTACTACAACATCTATACATTTTTCGCGAAACAATCTGTATTCTTTGTTCCTTTTTTCTTGCGCTTCTTTAGACAGATTTGATTGATTTGTTCCCCAGTATACAAAATTTTATAAACCATTGAAGATATACATACATTTCACTTTAACAAAATATTCGGAAAGTCTATTTTGGATCACCCTGTTCAGTGTGTTATAGTTGGAACAGAGTTCCAAATTTTTGCCACTCGAGGTTTACTGATATTTACTTTCAAATGATTAAGAAAACATTAAGATCGGTAACAACAAAAAAATGATTTTTGGCCGACTTCTCAAAATATGTTCCACTGTGCGGCGCACTGTGGTCAATATTTTGAGATAGCGGCCAAAACTCCTTTTGGTTTTTGTTCTCCGATTTTAAAGTTATTAGACTCGTATGAAAGTTGACAGTAGTAAACCTCGGGAGCCAAAAAATTAGAACTCTCTTTCAACTATTTCACTGAGAACAGGGTGGTCCAAAATGGGCTTTTTCAGAATTTAGTAAATTTATGATAATTTTAGTTAATTTTTAAAGTGTAAATGATCATAACTTTTTTGTTTTTCAAGATTTTTGGATGAAATGAATTTTTTGTTGTAACTTAACTTATTTCCTATTACTGGTAAAAAAATTGAAGCTCTACTGTTTTCAGAACAATTTAAATATTTTTTTTTTTTTTTGAAAAAAGGTCAAATTTCTCGGAAATTTCCTACTTCATAGAGCAAAACTCCTGTGAGTCAAGCTGGGTCAAAACACAAATTTACTATTTTGTAGTCCTAAATCTCCCCTACATTCCTATATATACATGTCCATGCTCGGGACTGCACTTTTTGAGCTACAGCAATTTTTCTGACCCAAGGTAAGATATTCGGTACAAATGCACGTCATATTTTTTGAGAAGTTATTTGTATGTGAAAGTGGCTATTATGCATATATTTTAATAAAATTTTGTACAAGAGTTCTTATTGACGCAAAAAATAATTCTGTTGAAATTAGGAGAAGTTGGCCCATATTTGGACCCAGTCCACATAGAAGGGTGTATCGAAATTTTGACAAAAATGACAATAGAACTCTCATATTATGTGCTATCTGGCAATTTATTTGGAAAAGGTAAAAAATGATTTTATTGCCATCTAATATTACATAACTTAAATACCTGAAAATTGCAAATAAATTTAAAACCAATAGAAATAACTGGTAAAACCAAGTACCTGTTATATTATTGCCAGTACCTGTTAACTCTCAAATAATGTGGTATCTAGCAATTCATTTGGAAAAGGTAAAAAATGATTTTATTGCCATCTAATATTACACAACTTAAATACCTGAAAATTGCAAATAAATTTAAAACCAATGGAAATAACTGGTAAAACCAAGTACCTGTTATATTATGATTCAAAGAGGTAAAAAAGATCATGTTGAAACTTCGAGCAATACTATATTAATCCATGCATTCATTTTTTTTTTTCATTATTGTTTAAACAATAGCTAAATTCAGTTATAGTGTTCTATCTGATATATATTTTGAACGGAAGGATGAAAACGACATTATTTTATGTATAATGAAAAATCCATTCTTCAAAATATGCGACAAATAAGAAATTAAAATTCATAACTTAACAATAAAAAACTTTTTAAATACTTTAAGAAAACGGTACAATCAATGTGCCAGAAACAAGAAATTGTTTTACTCACGCAACCAAGAATGGCTAAGAAATAAAATTATTTTTAAAAAGCCATCAGTAACTACCACGGAAACTGGAAAAGGTGGTCGACCAGCAAAGCCAATTGATAATTGTAGTAAAAGATCACGAAGACGCAAGCTTAAACATATCAATGAAGAAGTTTCTTATAGCATCATAGAGGATTCATTTCTGCATCAAATTCAACCATCGAAAACTAAAATGAGTAATGAAATTCCCTCGTCAACAAAATTTTGTAGACCAATAAAGTTTGCTTACAAAAAAGAAACTAAAGGTGTCATAACTGAAGAAGTAAGCAAAATAACAGATGAAATTAAAGAACTTTAACCAGTGATATTTAAATTTAATGACCAATGCATCGAAGTTAACTTTAAAATGTCACATACAATGATCGATGGAAAAGTTGCACAAGCTTTAACCGAAACAAAGTCTTCGTCAAGCTGCACCATATGCCAAAAAACATCAAGTCAATTGAGCCAACCACCAACACAAGACGATAGTTTTAATGAAGCATATGAATTTCGAATGTCACCTCTTCATGCTAGAATTCGTTTTATGGAGCATATTCTTAAATTGGGATACGATTTGGAATTTGGCACGTTAGGCGAAGCAGTGAGAAACAACAAAGAAAATTTCGAAAAAAGAAAGCAAAAAAAAAACATATTCAAGAAAAATACCGTGAGATAGGCCTTATAATTGACCAGCCAAAGTAAAGAGAAGGAAATTCTAAAAATGGAAACACAGCAAGGAGATTTTTTTCCGACCCAGAAACTGCAACTTCTATAACTGGAGTAGATTATGATTTAATACGACAATTCCAAATCATATTAGAAGTTATAGCATGTAGCAAAAGGATAGATGCAAAAAAAAATTTGGTCAGTATGCTAATGAGACAGCAACCCTTTATAACCAAAAATAATCTTGGAGACATATACCAACCACTAAATTTTGTTCCATGGGGAACAAATAATTCAGCACAACGTGCTTCCAACTGGAGATCTCTCAGAAGAAGCGCAAGAAAAAATGAGAAAAGACTACAGATTCTTTCGCGAGCACAATACAAAAAAAATTTCCAGATATTGTACTAATGAAGATCTTATTAATATTTTGTTGTGCACATCAGACAAAAATGGAAATCAACCTCATTAGAGTTAGATGAAGAAGTTAAACAACTACTGCAAAATAAAAATCAAAGCTATTTGGGAGAAATTTTTACTAATATTGTTTAATTAATACTGGTTTAAAGATTATAATTTGTTTCTAATTTTAGTATAAATTTGTATTAATACATTTAAATAAAATATATGTGCACTTTAAATCAATAGTAAAAGTTTACTTAAAATTTTACCGATGTTGTGTTCTGTATATAATATATCCAAATGGTATTGATATTGTTGGGAATTTCAGTGTTATTTTTCAGTTTAATCCTCACAAGAATTAGCTTTTTTCCAAAAAAAAAAACCAACCTTTTGCCCCTGTGTATATTGAGACTAAATAAATGTCAGTGGCCAAATGTTGGCATTTTCTGACCAAAATTAAGCTTTGGAATAATAAATAAGTATTGGTTGTAAAATACGATTGAAGAAAATAATAAATTATAAAAAAATAATACTTTTTTAAAATGTCAAAATATTCAACTTTTACATGGAAACTCAACAAAAAATTAAAATGCATTTTTAACTCCACATTACTTAAATTCCTATCAGTCGATTTTTACGTTTGAACACGCAAATTGAAGATTAAAGTCCCTCCTATTGAACAAAACGGATTGCGTAAAAAAAAAACCAATATCGTCAAAAGTTATAAAGTTTTGACCGCTATCTCGCGAAATTGACCACTGTGCGGCGTAACAATTCAATATATATTCAATAAAAAATAAACTTTACACAACAATAAAACTAACCTTTGTTATACTCTGCTTTGTAAAGCACTCATTTTCTTCTATATTTACATATGTACATGCATACAATTTTTTATTAACTCTAAATCTATAAATATGTCTGATCAATTTAGCTCTCAAGCTTGTTGTAGCCATGAAACAAGAAAATAGTTTCGTTAGCTTGTTTTGTAGCGTTCTGTCTTTTGTGTGACGTAGACTAAGAATATTTTTTGTAAACAAGGTATATTTTTGTATGGAAAGTGTTACAAATTAAAGAAAAAACGTGAAAATTTTCTTGCAAATAAAAATAAAAAGTTCAGTTAATAAGCTAGAACTATGCAAACTTTTGACGGATAAAAAATCGTACAATGAATTTAGAATACAATATTAAAGACACAATACAATTTAAAAATATAATAAATAATTGTGAAATAACTGATGATAAGAGTTTAGTGTCTTTTGATATATTAACGTTATTTCTGAGCACACCTGTGGACTTTGTTATTGACTTATTAAGCAGTAAATATGATGATAATGAAAACATACATTCATCTCTAAAGGTGTGCTTACATTATGTGTACAATTTAAATAGAATTTCAAATTTTCCATATGTAAATCAACACTTATAGTGAGTGTAAACCTCATGAAACATGGCATATGTTTATTTTCCTATGTGCTATAACAGGTGTTAGTTTTTATTTAGAGCACGCTGTATTTGATATGTAAAACCTTATGAGAACGGATATTTATAGTGATGCTAACTTTTAAATTTAAAATGTCCACTCAAAACACTAAGACGATAAAAGCGAGATTTCTATAAAAAATTAATTTTTTAACTTGTTATAATCGGCTAAACAGTAATATATAGGCACTTCCACGAATACGACAACCGCGTCAGCCAAACTCAGCGCTAAAAATTATAGTAAAAAATGAATTGAAATCTAAATTATTGCCCTTATTACCTTCTTTTAATAATTTTTGTTTTTTTCTTGTTGGAAGTGTACTTAAAAAAAAAAAATAATAATCAATCTTTTTGGTGCGACGATTATTTAACAATTATTTTTAAGTATTTGTATATATGTAAAGGAAAAAAAATAATAATTTTAAATTTTACACGTAAATATTTTAAACAAATAAAAAGAAGGTTTCTTGGATATAATATGCTTTTATTGGTTGTTAACAATCATAAGTTTGTTTTCAGAAAATTTAGGCAGGGGTGCCGCGAAGGACTTGGTCGAAACTATGTCTATTGCCTTGGCAAAGTTGATTTCATCCCGAATACGGACAGACAAACAGACATCGCTCAATCGACTTCGCTATGTATAAGAACATGCATACATATATATATATATATATAATTTATGGGTTCAGAAATCGATATTTTAGAAATTATAATCGGATTGACAAATATCCTTTTTCCATCTGTGGTAAAGGGTATTCAAATAAGAAAACAAATCAGTGCAATAACAGACGTTAGAGCAAACTCTATTTCGTATTGCTTATTTATTTATTGTTACTTATATTTTAAGTTCATACCTTGGTATTGTTATCAGTAACTTTTGTGTGTACAGTGGCTAATATTTATAATAAAAAAGTTTGTTTTTACATTTTCTTAAGATGCCAACCGGAGTTTGGCGAAGTATCGAAAAAAAAAAAATATATATATATATATATATGAAAAAACAAAAACTTTAAAGCTCAAAAATTATCTAATCCTACATACAGTTAGGGGCAAAATTGTTCAAAAAAGTAAGATTAAAGATATATCTAGAAAAAAATTTGTACAAACTTAGGTCTGGCAACAAATTTTGTGTTATATAGTCTGGCACAATGTTGTTTATTTTATGGCAACATTTTTTGTAGTACCGTAACTTTTTACTAAAAACAAATTAAACAACTATATCCACGTGTGTGAACATTCTTGACCCTCAGATCTTTTTCCCAATTTTTGAAAAATAAAAAAAAAAAAACAAAATTCCTATTTTTTTTAATAACATAAGTAAAGGACGTTATTTAGCGTTATTTATATAAAATACTACTCCCTTAAATAACTTATTTAGCATCTTATAATAGGAAAAGATAAGACTCCGCTATTGAAACAAAATGTGACAAAAGTGGCGAAATCGCTAAAAAATATAATATTTCAATGGGATTAGTGAATAAAATAAATAATTAGAATAGTTTAAACTGCACGGGAAATAAACATAGTCATCCCAAACAACTTTCGCTTGCCGATGCTCGAGAAGCACGTCGATTGATTGTGTCTGGTGAGGCTAATACAGCTGTTGAGGTCACACAAATACTCAACCAAGAGTATAGTTTAAACATAAGTTCTAAAACAGTTCGAAGATGTTTAAAATGCAGCGTCCTTAGTGCCAAGAACAAAACTTAAAAAACCTTACTTAAGTGAACAAATCGAAAAAAGCGGTTGGCTTTTGCAAAAAAGTACGAGCATTTTACGACAGACGACTGGATGAAGGTAACTTGGTCAGATGAGACAAAAATCAACCGTATTGGTTCTGATGGGCGCCAACTGACATGGAGTCCAAGAGCGAAACATTACAAGCACAATGAAATTTGGAGGTGGATCTTTGGTGGCTTGGGGATGTTTTCGTGGAAACCGAATAACTGGCAGAATGTGTGCCAAAGATTATATTACAATCCTTGATTTTTATACATGCCAAGTTTGGATATATTTGGTTTAGAGCCGGGTCAGGATGACATGTTCATGTAAGACAACGACCCAAGGCATACTGCCGGTATTACTAAAAAGTGGTTTGAAGAAAATAGGATTGAACTTTTAGATTGGCCACCCCAGTCTCCGACTTTAAATCCGATTGAACACCTTTGGTCGATATTGAAAAGAACAATATTGGCTAAAAACGACGAAACAGCGAAAACCATCAATGAGCTTTGGGAGCGTTCTATCGAAGCGTGGTTAAATATTAACCCACAGCCGCTAATAAATCTTGTAAATAGTATGGCAAAACGAATAAAAGCTGTTAAAATTGCCAGAGGGGGGCACACGAAATATTAATACCCTAAAACGTAAGGATTTTTCTCAAGGCTCATAAATGTTTACAGCTAACACATGAAACCTTTTTAAATTTAAGAAGTTTATTTAATATTTTTTGTAAATTTTTTTTTTTTTTATTAAAGCATGATGTAAAGATTAAAATCAATTTAAAAAATTTCAATAAAAACAATGAATAAGAAAAAGCAAGTTATTTATATTTGATATTGGTTGTTTTGTGAAAAAGTTTGTCCCTAACTGTAAGTATAAAAAAGGTCCCCCAAATTTGGTGAAAATTATAAATCTATTTTAAAAGATTCCTATTATAGTAATTTTTTCATGCTCAAATAACTCTTCAATATTAATCACTGCATTGTTGTTATAATCTAACTAAGGTTTTTATCACTCTTCTGAAAATTAAATGCATTATATTATGTCAAACTGAAACACTGTAAATGCTAGGAATGTATAATTTTGTTAAACATCTCACACGCAGGGTTGTCAGATATTGAGATTTCTCACCAAACATGGCCATTTTCAAACACATTTGGCGACCTAAATTTTGATTTGGCGACAGGGCGATTCTTTTGGTGACTTAAAAAATATTTGGCGATTTAACATGTCTTTATAAGCATTTAATTTGCCTTAACAAATTTCGATAAAATAAAATCATATGTCAACAATATTTTACTATCCTCATTCTTATGTCAGTATTATAATCTGGTAATTTTTCATTTTTACACTGTTAGTGCTGCAAAGTGAATGTCACCTAAACACGTCTCAGGGACGATTATATTTTTTGCACAATCCAAAACTGAAAAGAAAAATGGCACTGTAATGACAATGTAATTTCTTAAAATTTTGCCAGTATTACGTTGCAAATGTTTTTAAATGCCAATTGTTGTTATTATGACTTCTAAAGAGCATTCATTTTACAGTTTTTATTATATTTTATATAATAATTTAGTAATTATTTTAATGTATTTAATTAATATATATGAAATATAACAATAAAATAATTTAATATAAAGTTTTATTAAAGTAGTTTAGTGGTAAGAAGGGGAATGTCCAGATTTGTCGTTAAGTGTTACCTATAAAAAAATAAGAAGGAAGTCTGAGGCATATTTAGAGTAGAAGTTACATTGCAAGATGGTAAAAGATTTTTTTTTACAAAATATTCCAGTTACAATTAGTGTTTAGAGGGAATGCAAGACCTAAATAAGGCAGGGTTTTTAATACTCTAATCCCTTTCATACCAGATCGTATACACCATTTTAAGGAACTTGCTCTTACCGTACTGTACATGCTGGTAATTCCAATAAGTAAAGCCTGCGTTCAAAGGGTTTTTTCGATAATGAATTCTTCTAAGACTCGTATGTGAAATAGAATGGAGTATGAACTTCTTGATGCTTTATTGTGCGTTATAAATTATATGAATGCAGATAACACAGCTGCACAATATATTCCAAGGAAGATGAGGCTGACGAATGTATTAAGAATGAAGTGTAAAGCATATTAGAAATATAATGAAATTGTAAAATTATTGTATTTTATTATTTTAAATATCAGGGGGTCGATTCTGGTTCTGTGAAACTGTGAAATGAAAAAAAAAACTTTTCATATTCGTTTTCATAACAGCTTTTCATATTATCATTTCACAATTACACAAATTGCGATTCTCGTTTTTTTAATGAAAAAGTGTTTCATTCCATTGTAGCCGTGAAACTTTCGTATCAATGTTAATAAAATGTAAAAGTCAAATGCAGATATCGAAGCTTAGCAGTTTTAAAGCGGCTATAAGCCCAAACGAGTTTTTTTAACTGCTTGAGTCGTATGTATTGTTTCTAAAATTTTTTCTAAACCATTTTTCTTTTAGCAATTTTTGTAAAATTTTTAAATTAAAAACATTTTGTTTACTAATACTAACAAAGAGAATGCATATATCCTTTTCATTAAAACCATGTAAAAACTACCCAACAAAGTAAAAATTAAAATAAAATAAGTATAAAAAATTTGTAAGTTAAACAGTTTTATTGAAAAAAGGATAATGTACTAAACTCCAACAAATCGTGGGGAGAGTAAAATTTGTATCAAGGATCAACTTAGGTTACGATCGCCTCACGATTTTGTTTTTTTTCAGTTCACTGCGCTAGACTGACGAGTTATTTGTTGGCGTTTAATACATTATCCTTTTTTAAATAAAACTGTTTAAAATACAATTTTTTATGCTTATTTTTTTCAAGTCGCACAGTATTCTTTAAGTTAAGCCATTTTTGGAATGGGTAATTTATTAAAATATTGTTATATTATAAAACAAGCAAATATTGTAGGCGGCTCTAAGTTTACTTTAAGACGTCGCTAAACTAATATTCTTTACCGCCGATGGTAATTACATATCTACTTTGTCTTCTGATCAAGTGTCAAACTATATACAATAAAAAATAATAAATTTAAAAAAATGTCAGGATTATTGATTTTAATTGAATTATCGCAGGACATTCGGGATGAGCAAAGGTGAAAAAGTTTTCGTAAAGTTTAACATCAGAAATGTTGTGTATATTATCAAAAATTGGCATTTTATAGGAGTTTTGAGGCGCACGTTACGCGACGACTGAGGAGCACTTTGTTGATTTATATCGAATTCCAAAAGTATTGTGCTTGGAGTTAACCGACGAATTAATTCCATTTTTGCCAAATTAGTCCCGCAAAAATTCTATTTCAAGTCAGGTAATGGTATTAAGTGCTTTACGTTTTTTTGCAAGTGGTAGCTTCCAAAGAAGTGTGGGGCAAGATAGTTTATCTGCGTTGTCTCAGACGTCAGTAAGCAGATGTGTGTGCGGTTGATATAGCTGTAAATAAAATAGCACATAAGTACATCAAATTTCCAAATCTAGATGAGTTCCCGTCGATTAAATTAAAATTTATGGAGAAGTTTCAATTCCCTGGAGTAAAATTTCAGCACCAAAAAATGAAATTGAGCACGTGTATTATTGCCGAAAGGGTGGACATTCAAAAAATTTAATGATTATTTGCGATGCCGATTATCTTATTCTTGCCGCAAATGCTCAATTTCGTTGAACTGCACATGACTCGTTTGTATGGCGCACAGTGGCTGAAAATCGTTTTTCGTTGGCTAAAAGTAAATTTTTTTTGTCACCGATTTTTAAAATTTTTACGTCATTTTGTAGTTAATATATCCAAATTAAGGTAGCCAAAAAATTATGTTAAAATATTGATAATTGTGGGCGTGGCATGCTCTCAAACTCAACTTTTTTTTTAATTTCAGAAAAAGGTGTTTTTCTTTGGTTTTTTACCAAAACTAAATGGTTACTACTCGCAAGCTATCATCGATAATCGTCTGCGGTTTTTTTATAATGTTGGTAGGATTATTGTCTTTAGTTGTTGTAAGTAGGCACAGCTCTAGCGTTTAATATTAGGGGCGTTATGAAATATTTATGAAACTACTATATTTTCCTCAAATTTAAACTTTAGTGGAATAGAACTTCTAGGGAACAAAAGGGAACAAGAAGCGTATAAAACCACGAGAAAGGTGAAAGTGTCCTCTTTAAGGCCATATATACTTTTGCACCCGCCACGAGCCGCCTGTAGAACACTTTTTTCATTGTAATGAAATTACTCGAAAAAAATTCATATACAATGGTGTATTAAATTTTCATTTTTTTGCCTAAAAGTTTATTTTTTTAGTTTAGGCTACATATAACTAAAAATAAATAAATATAATACCTTCGAAAGGCTTTGTTTTGATCAGCAAAAAATAAGTAATAAAATTATCACAATGGGCTCTACAGAGCATATGATCTCTTTCTAAATTTACCTGTTATCAAATGTTGGGGTCAACCAAAGTCATAAACAATTTTATAACAATAATTGGGACATTAAACCACTAAAGTTAAAAAACAACCCCATATTGACGCATGAGTGCAGCTTTGTTCAATTTTAGCGCTACCTGCTATGAAATTAAAGATCAGTGTGTGAAGAACATGTATCTAAAAATTTATAAAGGTACGGATTCGTTAAGGGATTACTCAGTAATAACTTAATCCTTTAAGTGTACGGATAAAACATAACAAACGCAAATAAAAATATTCAGAAGAAAATGGAGAGCTTCAGTTATAAAGAACTGGCCGTATTTTAAAAACAAAAATAAGGAAGATCTTCTTAGTTACGTTAAAATAAGATTAAACTTAAATTCGTGTAGCACCGAAATGCAAGAGCAATTATATAATTTCGTCAAAGCACTAAAAAAACGCTACAAAGAAGTTATGTACAGTAAACAAAAATTTTATATAAAAAGTGCAAAGTGGTTAGAAGGTCAACTTGCTGTCACTGCAGAAACAGCAAAGCAAGATAAGGCTGGAAGACCACGCAAATCATTAGAGGACAACTGCAGCGATAGATCTAAGAGGCGGAAGCTTAAAGATATTAACGATGCCTTTGGTTCTACAAATATAAAAGAATCTTTCCTACATCAATTACGATCACAGCACCAATTTACAAAAGTGGATATCATTGAAAAAGTTGTTAAAGCTAGTCCACCGAGAGCAAAACGGATTCTTAAAAGTATACCAACTCCGAATGATGCAATACAGTACACAAATGAGGAGGCATTAGCATTATTTCTGGATTTGAAATTAACAAAACAGCAATATATTAAACTCAGACAGCGCGCGATCGAAAAAGGCTCAAATATATATCCAGCATATCATCACATAACCGCTGCTAAAATGGACTGTTTGCCATCAAAGGACACTATTACAATCACACAAATTTCGGCAGAGGTACAACTACAATCTCTACTTGATCACACAGCCGAACGCTTGCTGCAATCAATAACAGGAAATTAGTTGAAGAAATACGGAAACACAAAGTTAATTCTTTTTTGTAAATGGGGATGTGATGGTTCTTCGGGACAAAAACAATATAAACAAGCTGTATGTGAAAATATTTCTGACTCAGATATGTTCATGGTATCATTTGTACCATTTCGATTGAAAAAGATTTTGGAAGATTCAGAGCCTTCGACTAGTACAACGCAAACAATGGATATTTGGAAAAATGAGACACCATCTTCTACGAAATACTGCAGGCCAATCAAATTTCAATTCAAAAAAGAAACAAATGATGTTATTAATAAAGAAATTAGTGATATCAAGGCCCAAATCACAACACTACAGCCATTACAATTACAGTTAGATGGGCAGCAAATTGAAGTAAGCTACCAGTTAGTCCTGACAATGATAGATGGAAAAGTGGGTCAGGCTTTGACTAACACGAAGGCTGCATCCAGCTGCATTATATGCTAAGCAACATCAACCCAATTAAACCAAGTCCCAGCAAAATCATTAGATAATACCGATGCATATGAATTTGGATTATCACCACTACACGCAAGAATACGACTTATGGAACACATACTAAAAATCAGTTATGATTTGGATTTCGGGTCTTCAGGATCAATAAGAAACAACGAGACCAACAAAGAGTTAAGAAGTTCAAAAAAGAAACATGTTCAAGATGAATATCGCAAACGTGGACTGATTATAGATCAGCCAAAACAAGGGTCAGGAAATACAAATGATGGCAATACCGCAAGAAGATTCTTTTCAGATCCAGAAACAGCATCTGAAATAACAGGAGTGGATTTTAACCTTATTTTCAGATTTAAAATAATACTAGAAGTACTTGCGTGCAATGAAGAAATTGACTGTAGAAAATTTGGAGATTATGCTAAGGAAACTGCAAAAATATATACAACAAACTACCCATGGAGAAATATGTCTGCAACAGTTCACAAAATCCTTTATCATGGTGAAGATGTCATTAAATATCATTTGGTGCCACTTCAAGATCTATCAGAGGAGGCTCAGGAAAAAAGGAACAAGGATTACATATTTTGTAGAGAGCACAATACTAGGAAAATTTCACGGAATTCAACAAATGTAGATCTATTTAATATATTATTGGCAAAGTCAGATCCGCTCACATCCAGTATTCGAAATCAATGGAAAGTGGACCATCGGGATTTAGATGAAGATGCCAAAAAACTGCTAAAGAACAGAAATAGCACAGAACAAAATATGGAATATTTGCAATTAATATTTAAGTCAAACGAATAAAAATTATAATTGCCTTTCATTATTCTTTAAGTACGGAAAACATTGTATTAGTAAAAAATAAGTTAAAACGTTATATTCGACCGAGTCGAATCTTTTTTTTGGGGGGGGGGGGGTGAGGTGAAGGTAGCGCCGAAGATCCGAGTACATTTTCCATTCGTCATGAAAGCTTAAAAATTAATTTTTTATGCAATCTAGGCTTAGATAATACAATTTGTTAATTATTGACACTATTTTTCATATAATATGCTATATAAACGCCCACAAAAAGGGGGCGGGGTTCAAAAATAAATTTTTATGATTTTCTGGCTCCAGGGTAAAGACTTTGAACCTTCTTTGACATAAAAATGTTTCATTTGCTTAAAAATTTACAAAAAAACTTGTAAAAATGTGTAGTTTTTCAGGGGTTGGTTTAGTTCTTCTTAGGGGAATTTTTTTCCCCCTGGTCCGACTTGGCCCATTTACGAACTTAGCCTGCCCTATCCTTCAAGATATATATGTACCAAATTTCAAGGGTCTAGCTCTTTTCGTTTAGACTGAATCGTGTTCATACAGACAGGCGAATGGACGGACGGCCGGATGGACGGACGGACGTATGGACAGACGGACATAGCTATATCGTCTTAGATTTCATCACTGATCAAGAATATATATACTTTTTTGGATCTTAGAGGGATATTTTACTATGTTACACACAGAATAAACCCATATTTCACTCTGAAAGTTAAAAAAATTAAAATGTTCAACTTTGACCTCGAATTCCTTAAAAAGTCCTCAATCAATTTTACTGTAATTGAAACTGAATCAAGCTGAACTAAATATCTATCCATTAAAAAAAAATTATTTCAATATTTTGATCGGTTCAAAAGTTACAGAATTTTGGCCAACGAAAAACGATTTTCAGCCACTGTGTGGCGTCGTCCTCGTGCTAACAACTTTCTTGAAGAACTTTACAAAACAGGCGAACGTAACTTTTGGCTTCTAGGAGATAGTGGCTATCCACTGCAGATATGTTTTTAGCTTATTTTTAATTAAAAATACAATTCTTATATATATTTTTAATACCCTTGATTGATGACACCAATAAGTGCAACATCAAGTGTCCCTGAAGAGCGCTATAATGTAGCTCATAAAACCACGAGAGCTTTCGTGCAAAGATGCATAGGTATTTTAAAAAGTCGATTTCGATGTCTATCAAAGGAACGAACACTTTTTTATAGCCCTCCAAAAGCAGGAATAATATTCAATGCTTGTTTAGTATTGCATAACTTTTTGATTCGTAAAAGAGTTCCATTACCGCAAATATGCGAGGACTACTTTGAGGAAACTGAAGTAAATGTTAGCTCCACTGGTGATTTTTCATCGTCTACTATATTAAGTGTTGCAAGAAGACAACGTTTGCAAATTGTGCAAGATATATTTTCTACTAGCATCCAAACATAAATTTCACCGCACAACATTTTTTGTAATTTATATATTGTGCATGTATTTAATTTTTTAATTACATATATTTTTTTTTTGTAACAAAATCTAAACTAAAAATAAAATATATAAAAAACATATAAACATAAAAAACATTAACTAAATTAACTGATTCATTTGTCTAAAAAACTACTAAGTAAAAATTACCACATTCATACATACAGTATTTTTCGATATGTGTACATAGTTATGTCTGTGTTATTTTGTGTATTTTTCAACTAATATATTAATGAGTTGTTGCATAGTTTCTACGAGATTTTCTTTAACTTGTGTATTACACTTAATTGCTTCCGTTTGAAGTTTTGTTGCTTCCACTTGTTTTTTTAATATCTTAATTTGCTTGCGATTCAAATTGTTAGCACTTTTTAATTCCTCTAGCTTTTTTTCGTCCATTTTAAAAAAATTAGCTAAAGGAATGGAGTCGTGTTGCTGCTTTGTTTTTCGAGTACGCGTTGGTTCCTCAGTTGAAGTGGCTGTAGCTGCAGGCGCAGATGTAGTTGCAGTGCCTTCTACATTTACGTCAGCGATAATAATTTCAGCTTCTTCACAACTTCTGCCATCATTACTTTCCAAAAAAGAATTTTCAAAATCTACTTCCGGTGTTGCGTCTCCATCGACCGCTTTCACAGTGGTAATTTTTATAATCCGCTCTTCTAGAGGCAAAAGTGCTTTTAGGCGGCTAAAACCGTTAATCCCACTTCTTTGCTCACTTTTTTTATTTCTGAGTATTTGGCACGAGTATGGAGCCTAGCATTTTATTTAAAAATTACATTAATTTAAACCCACATGTGCAAAAAATATACTTACTTCAAATCACTCCAATACTTCTTCCATTTTTGACCGTCTTTTGGGTACCACCAAGAGCGTTAAGCTAAGATCACACGATTGCCGTAATGCACCAATATTTATCATTTTTTGTATGCCAATCGTGTGATTGCACAATAAATTGGTTCATGCGGCAATCGCGGTCAATATTGTGCTTGTTTTTACCAACCAAATGCAACCCTGATGCGGCAATCGTGTGACTACTTGATATGCAACTGTGCGGCAATAAAACTTCCAAAAATGTACCAATATTTATTGTGATTTTTTGCGGCAATCAAAGTATCCAATACGCGTCAATATTTTCATTTTGTTGAGTGCCTTCAAGTTTTTTGTATACATTTATATATATTTTTTTTCTTGGTTGTCTACTTCTTGGAACTCTTTTAGAGTCTTCTGGAATGCACCATCAGTAGCCCGTTTTTTCAACCAATCTCGGACCATACTGTTCGTTTTTTAAAAATTCTTTTATTTTTTATATTTTTTTGTATTTTAAGTATATAAAAAACACTAAAAGCAGCCGCTAGCTTTTTTTTAAATAACATTTTAAATACAACAAACAAAATACAAAGTTTGCAAATAATATTATGTATATTTGCCCGAAACTAAAACAGCTGCTTCTTGGTGTTGCCGCATTGTTTAACAATCGTGTGAACGACAGGCACAATTTATTGCCACAAAATTACTATTCACCAACTTGTACCAATAAAATTTTAATAAAATGGGGCAATCGTGTGACTGCAGAAAATTTGATTGGAACAATTTTAGTATTGTGCACAACATCTACACAATAAAAATTGGGCCAATTTGGTGCATTACGGCAATCGTGTGATCTTAGCTTTAAGGCTCTACGCTAGTTTCTTCCACTTTTCCTCTCTATGCTTAGCACCATCCGCAGTTACAAATCTGTAAATATGCATTTTTTAGAAGATAATTTTTATTAATTTTTAAAATTATTACTTGTCGTTGGCAATGTCCAGATCTTCTTCTAAATAACTAATTAAAAATTCTTTTTGATTTACGCTTGCGCGCTTTCCTTTAAGGCTTTCTCCATTTTTCACTGCTTAAATCAAAGTGTAAAAATACGTTATAAATGAAAAATTTTTGACACTTATTTACACTGTTACACAGAACAAGAATCATATTACTGTGAAATTGTGAAAACAACTAGCTTCATTCCATTTGTTCTTTTCATATGAAAGCATTTGAATTTATTTGTCATTTTTTCACTAAACAAGAATCAGAAACTCTATTTCACAGTTTCACAGAACCATAAGCGACCCCCAGGTCTTATTTTGTATGTCATATTTTTATTGAATTAATTAAACTTTAACTAGTTTACAGTACCTCTTATGAGTTCAATAATTATTTTTTTAAATTGTAGTATAATCTGCTACAAAAACGTAAACATATAACTACGATGGCAACACCTAATAAACATATGAAAATGTAAAATAATGAAATTTTGTAGAATAAGAGATAAAAATAACTAACTTATTTTGAGGTTGAATATGAAAACATGACAAGATTCGCGACGAGGAAAAAGAGAATAAAAAAGTTTTAAAAAGATTCTTGTATATTTGGTGATTAAAATAGTGGTATATTTATTAAAATTGAAGAAAAAAAATGTCACTATCAACTCAAAATGTAAGTGATCCTCCGAGTTGGAGTGCTCAAATCAACGTATCGTTTTTTGATCGCAGGTGTTTAAAAACAATTGATTCAGCTTTTCATAGCAAATCTCGAAACCCAGGGCATTAAAAGGAAAGCCATAATGCTGACATCATTATCACAAGATACATTACTGGAAAATCTATTGAGGCAACAACAACAACATTAGCAGCGTGCATAGAAGCAATGAAAATTCATTTTAAGCCGCCATCACCGGCATTTGCAGAAAGGATTAAATTTTATAATGCAAGAAAATCACCAGCAGAATCAATAAACAATTGGGCAGTGCGCGTGCGGGCGCTGGCAACAAACTGTGAATTTGGCCAACACCTGGAAACCACCATACGTGATAAGTTTGTTAGGGGGCTGGAAAAGGGTCCAAGCCGTGATAAAATATTTTTGGAACCCAGTACAGTCGCTTTTCAACGTGTGGTAGAAATCGCAAACTTAGCAGCATACATTAAAGAACAGCATGCCGAAATCGAGGTTAAGGACGGACATCTTAATTAAATACATAAAAAACAAAGTGGAAATAGGTGGCAAGCTGCAGAACAGAAACAGAGCAGTCACCGTAAGCAGCAAAAGAGCAAAGCAGAGCAGCAACAGCAGCAATGTAAGGTTTGTGGGTATTCAAACCACACCTAAGGGAACTGTAAGTTTAAGCATTGCAAATGAAATAAATGTAAGCAGCGTGGTCATTTAAAAAAAATGTGTAATGTTCAGTTAATTAATTATTGTAGCAATAGTAAGGTTAGTTTATTTTCAATACATAGCAATAAGGATGAACCGATTATTTTTTTATTTTATTTAACATCTTATAAATGACAGTACTAGTTATCAAATACATATTTCATATAAAGATTAAAAAATTAAATACGTATGTTTAGATAATAAAAAAACAACAATGGCAATAATGGTTACAGTAATAATAACAATTATAATAATATATAAAAAAATATAATAACATTAACAAAAAACAAATGGTTTAATAAAAATAAAAAATAATAATAATGAACAATACAAGAAAGAGGATTATCATTTAAATATTTGAAATAACTCCTTTTTAAACTTAGCAGCGTTGTCAATCTTTTGGATATTGTTCGGTAAGGTATTCCAAAGACCTGTTGTATAATTAAAAAATTGACGTGAGAAAAAAGGCTTTTGTATTTAATTTGAATAAATTTTCTACCACAATTAGATCTAGCCATCTTCGAGCACCTCAATCACCCCTGCTAAAAACAGAGTGAAAGAGGGGCTCCCCCGCATATTGGTCAAACTACTGCTGTAAGGGCATCGGTTAAGCCAGCCCAAACAACTGGTAGTCTGGGCCCTAGCACGTCCTCCTCTTCTCTTGCACACATCAACGCGTCGACGCGGGCGTATAGGACTAGAGGGTCTGCCTATCGGATCCTGCAAAAGCTCGGTGGGCAAGATCCGAATACTTTGTTTGAAAGGGACCAGACAAAACTTAAATGGGCCAAACAGAACTTGGAGTCTCGCCCTCCACCTAACTTGGCATCTCAGAAACGACAAAGGTCGGCTGAGGAAGCCGCAACGACAGTCCCTCAGTTGCCCAAACGGCCAAAGACTTCAACGTCTAAGCCGATGTCCTGACGTCCCCTTAGCGAGATAGTTAGGGATAGCCTCGTTTTCGGGACTATATCTCCAGATAATTGTAGGTTATATTAATATTATAATAATTATATATATATATATATATATATACATATATATATATATATATATATATATATATATATATATATATATATATATATATATATAGAATCAATTGTTTATTGATTCTGCTGGTGATTTTCTTGCATTATAAAATTTAATCCTTTCTGCAAATGCCGGTGATGGCGGCTTAAAATGAATTTTCATTGCTTCTATGCACGCTGCTAATGTTGTTGTTGTTGCCTCAATAGATTTTCCAGTAATGTATCTTGTGATAATGATGTCAGCATTATGGCTTTCCTTTTAATGCCCTGGGTTTCGAGATTTGCTATGAAAAGCTGAATCAATTGTTTTTAAACACCTGCGATCAAAAAACGACACGTTGATTAGAGCACTCCAACTCGGAGGATCACTTACATTTTGAGTTGATAGTGACATTCAGGTATGTGATGAAAATCGATTTCGATCCAAAAACGGTGTAAAATCGAAACGAGTTGTGATGGCATCACTTATTTCTGTTTTGTTTTGTTCTTCTTCTTGTTTGTTTGTCAAATCGAATTCGATTTCATTTTTCATTTTGTCCTATGAAAATATGAAGAAAAAAGAGTGTGATAGAAAACGAAAATTTACTGTTTTAACTGTTTTAAAATCGTGCTCACTGCTGTACACGATTTAATAAAAGGATACATAAAATTTGTATTGTTAAAATATTTAATCGAAAATGTAAGTATTTATGTACATATGTAATATTATGTTTGTATGTAGTTTAAAATTAATAAATATTGAAATGGAATCTTTAGGGGAAAACACACAAATAGTGCCCAAGCTAGGAATCTTAATGTGGCTGCTAACAGTCCACCCTAAATACGAGCGTAAGACGTTATTTAACTGTCAAAAATTCTCATGCCCATACAAAATGTATGAGACCAACCCAAATAGCGCGACGCTAAAGTTGGACAATTGAAAAATCCAATTTTGACTGGGCGCAAAAAGTGAAGTTGGCTGCAAAAGAAGTGTTGTTATTTTTTTTTTTTTTTTGTGGTATATACAAAAGTATTTCCAACAGTAATGACATTACAGCTATTTCGCGATTTTATCTCTCTTAATTATTTTAATTTTGTGTTTTTTAGCAAATAAGATAAGTAAACAATACTGTTCGTTTCACAACGTTTGCGCTCTTATTTAAGTTACTCATTACAGCGTAAAAACTAGACGCTAAATTACGTCGTGCCTAACGCCCGTATTTAGGGTGGACTGTTACTCGATTACCAGTGGAATTGATTTTGATTCAACATGTGATTCAATTTTTTTTAATATCCAAGTAAAGCCTTCTTTATTTAAACGAAAATATTCCTTCAAACTAAAAATATGTGTAAAAGAACAGGGGAAATTATTCATTCTATTGTTCTTACCTATTAATTGGCATGTTTAATGGATTTGATGCATCCCTCAACCTTTTTCGTTCAATATTTTGAAGTCGATTTGAATAATAAATTATTAAAATTGATGCCGAACAAATAAATGCCATTTTTGGTGCTATTAAAATTCAAACAAATGTTTACTTTTTAAAACAAAAAGGTGTAGTTTGACATGAAACTATTTAAAATGAAACAAAAAATGGAAAGTAAAACCGTTCGTTTTTCATCACATCTTATAGCAAAGCGTTCGTTTTCAACATTCGATTTTACTTAAAAACGAATCGATTTTCATCACATACCTGATTTTTTTTCTTCAATTTTAATAAATATACCACTATTTTAATCACCAAATATACAAGAATCTTTTTAAAACTTTTTTATTCTCTTTTTCCTCGTCGCGAATTTTGTCATGTTTTCATATTCAACCTCAAAATTAGTTAGTTATTTTTATCTTTTATTCTACAAAACTTCATTATTTTACATTTTCATATGTTTATTAGGTGTTGCCATCGTAGTTATATGTTTACGTTTTTGTAGCAGATTATACTACAATTTAAAAAAATAATTATTGAACTCATAAGAGGTACTGTAAACTAGTTAAAGTTTAATTAATTCAATAAAAAAAGTTTAATTAATTCAATATTAGGAAAATTTCACGGAATTCAACAAATGAAGATCTATTTAATATATTATTGGCAAAGTCAGATCCGCTCACATCCAGTATTCGAAATCAATGGAAAGTGGACCATCGGGATTTAGATGAAGATGCCAAAAAACTGCTAAAGAACAGAAATAGCACAGAACAAAATATGGAATATTTGCAATTAATATTTAAGTCAAACGAATAAAAATTATAATTGCCTTTCATTATTCTTTAAGTACGGAAAACATTGTATTAGTAAAAAATAAGTTAAAACGTTATATTCGACCGAGTCGAATCTTTTTTTTGGGGGGGGTGAGGTGAAGGTAGAGCCGAAGATCCGAACACATTTTCCATTCGTCATGAAAGCTTAAAAATTAATTTTTTATGCAATCTAGGCTTAGGTAATACAATTTGTTAATTATTGACACTATTTTTCATATAATATGCTATATAAACGCCCACAAAAAGGGGGCGGGGTTCAAAAATAAATTTTTATGATTTTCTGGCTCCAGGGTAAAGACTTTGAACCTTCTTTGACATAAGAATGTTTCATTTGCTTAACAAATTTACAAAAAAACTTGTAAAAATGTGTAGTTTTTCAGGGGTTGGTTTAGTTCTTCTTAGGGGAATTTTTTTCCCCCTGGTCCGACTTGGCCCATTTACGAACTTAGCATGCCCTATCCTTCAAGATATATATGTACCAAATTTCAAGGGTCTAGCTCTTTTCGTTTAGACTGAATCGTGTTCATACAGACAGGCGAATGGACGGACGGCCGGATGGACGGACGGACGTATGGACAGACGGACATAGCTATATCGTCTTAGATTTCATCACTGATCAAGAATATATATACTTTTTTGGATCTTAGAGGGATATTTTACTATGTTACACACAGAATAAACCCATATTTCACTCTGAAAGTAAAAAAAATTAAAATGTTCAACTTTGACCTCGAATTCCTTAAAAAGTCCTCAATCAATTTTACTGTAAATGAAACTGAATCAAGCTGAACTAAATATCTATCCATTAAAAAAAATTATTTCAATATTTTGATCGGTTCAAAAGTTACAGAATTTTGGCCAACGAAAAACGATTTTCAGCCACTGTGTGGCGTCGTTCTCGTGCTAACAACTTTCTTGAAGAACTTTACAAAACAGGCGAACGTAACTTTTGGCTTCTAGGAGATAGTGGCTATCCACTGCAGATATGTTTTTAGCTTATTTTTAATTAAAAATACAATTCTTATATATATTTTTAATACCCTTGATTGATGACACCAATAAGTGCAACATCAAGTGTCCCTGAAGAGCGCTATAATGTAGCTCATAAAACCACGAGAGCTTTCGTGCAAAGATGCATAGGTATTTTAAAAAGTCGATTTCGATGTCTATCAAAGGAACGAACACTTTTTTATAGCCCTCCAAAAGCAGGAATAATATTCAATGCTTGTTTAGTATTGCATAACTTTTTGATTCGTAAAAGAGTTCCATTACCGCAAATATACGAGGACTACTTTGAGGAAACTGAAGTAAATGTTAGCTCCACTGGTGATTTTTCATCGTCTACTATATTAAGTGTTGCAAGAAGACAACGTTTGCAAATTGTGCAAGATATATTTTCTACTAGCATCCAAACATAAATTTCACCGCACAACATTTTTTGTAATTTATATATTGTGCATGTATTTAATTTTTTAATTACATATATATTTTTTTTTTTGTAACAAAATCTAAACTAAAAATAAAATATATAAAAAACATATAAACATAAAAAACATTAACTAAATTAACTGATTCATTTGTCTAAAAAACTACTAAATAAAAATTACCACATTCATACATACAGTATTTTTCGATATGTGTACATAGTTATGTCTGTGTTATTTTGTGTATTTTTCAACTAATATATTAATGAGTTGTTGCATAGTTTCTACGAGATTTTCTTTAACTTGTGTATTACACTTAATTGCTTCCGTTTGAAGTTTTGTTGCTTCCACTTGTTTTTTTAATATCTTAATTTGCTTGCGTTTCAAATTGTTAGCACTTTTTAATTCCTCTAGCTTTTTTTCGTCCATTTTAAAAAAATTAGCTAAAGGAATGGAGTCGTGTTGCTGCTTTGTTTTTCGAGTACGCGTTGGTTCCTCAGTTGAAGTGGCTGTAGCTGCAGGCGCAGAAGTAGTTGCAGTGCCTTCTACATTTACGTCAGCGACAATAATTTCAGCTTCTTCACAACTTCTGCCATCATTACTTTCCAAAAAAGAATTTTCAAAATCTACTTCCGGTGTTGCGTCTCCATCGACCGCTTTCACAGTGGTAATTTTTATAATCCGCTCTTCTAGAGGCAAAAGCGCTTGTAGGCGGCTAAAACCGTTAATCCCACTTCTTTGCTCACTTTTTTTATTTCTGAGTATTTGGCACGAGTATGGAGCCTAGCATTTTATTTAAAAATTACATTAATTTAAACCCACATGTGCAAAAAATATACTTACTTCAAATCACTCCAATACTTCTTCCATTTTTGACCGTCTTTTGGGTACCACCAAGAGCGTTAAGCTAAGATCACACGATTGCCGTAATGCACCAATATTTATCATTTTTTGTATGCCAATCGTGTGATTGCACAATAAATTGGTTCATGCGGCAATCGCGGTCAATATTGTGCTTGTTTTTACCAACCAAATGCAACCCTGATGCGGCAATCGTGTGACTACTTGATATGCAACTGTGCGGCAATAAAACTTCCAAAAATGTACCAATATTTATTGTGATTTTTTGCGGCAATCAAAGTATCCAATACGCGTCAATATTTTCATTTTGTTGAGTGCCTTCAAGTTTTTTGTATACATTTATATATATTTTTTTTCTTGGTTGTCTACTTCTTGGAACTCTTTTAGAGTCTTCTGGAATGCACCATCAGTAGCCCGTTTTTTCAACCAATCTCGGACCATACTGTTCGTTTTTTAAAAATTCTTTTATTTTTTATATTTTTTTGTATTTTAAGTATATAAAAAACACTAAAAGCAGCCGCTAGCTTTTTTTTAAATAACATTTTAAATACAACAAACAAAATACAAAGTTTGCAAATAATATTATGTATATTTGCCCGAAACTAAAACAGCTGCTTCTTGGTGTTGCCGCATTGTTTAACAATCGTGTGAACGACAGGCACAATTTATTGCCACAAAATTACTATTCACCAACTTGTACCAATAAAATTTTAATAAAATGGGGCAATCGTGTGACTGCAGAAAATTTGATTGGAACAATTTTAGTATTGTGCACAACATCTACACAATAAAAATTGGGCCAATTTGGTGCATTACGGCAATCGTGTGATCTTAGCTTTAAGGCTCTACGCTAGTTTCTTCCACTTTTCCTCTCTATGCTTAGCACCATCCGCAGTTACAAATCTGTAAATATGCATTTTTTAGAAGATAATTTTTATTAATTTTTAAAATTATTACTTGTCGTTGGCAATGTCCAGATCTTCTTCTAAATAACTAATTAAAAATTCTTTTTGATTTACGCTTGCGCGCTTTCCTTTAAGGCTTTCTCCATTTTTCACTGCTTAAATCAAAGTGTAAAAATACGTTATAAATGAAAAATTTTTGACACTTATTTACACTGTTACACAGAACAAGAATCATATTACTGTGAAATTGTGAAAACAACTAGCTTCATTCCATTTGTTCTTTTCATATGAAAGCATTTGAATTTATTTGTCATTTTTTCACTAAACAAGAATCAGAAACTCTATTTCACAGTTTCACAGAACCATAAGCGACCCCCAGATCTTATTTTGTATGTCATATTTTTATTGAATTAATTAAACTTTAACTAGTTTACAGTACCTCTTATGAGTTCAATAATTATTTTTTTAAATTGTAGTATAATCTGCTACAAAAACGTAAACATATAACTACGATGGCAACACCTAATAAACATATGAAAATGTAAAATAATGAAGTTTTGTAGAATAAGAGATAAAAATAACTAACTTATTTTGAGGTTGAATATGAAAACATGACAAAATTCGCGACGAGGAAAAAGAGAATAAAAAAGTTTTAAAAAGATTCTTGTATATTTGGTGATTAAAATAGTGGTATATTTATTAAAATTGAAGAAAAAAAATGTCACTATCAACTCAAAATGTAAGTGATCCTCCGAGTTGGAGTGCTCTAATCAACGTGTCGTTTTTTGATCGCAGGTGTTTAAAAACAATTGATTCAGCTTTTCATAGCAAATCTCGAAACCCAGGGCATTAAAAGGAAAGCCATAATGCTGACATCATTATCACAAGATACATTACTGGAAAATCTATTGAGGCAACAACAACAACATTAGCAGCGTGCATAGAAGCAATGAAAATACATTTTAAGCCGCCATCACCGGCATTTGCAGAATGGATTAAATTTTATAATGCAAGAAAATCACCAGCAGAATCAATAAACAATTGATTCTATATATATATATATATATATATATATATATATATATATATATATATATATATATATATATATATATATATATATATATATATATAATTATTATAATATTAATATAACCTACAATTATCTGGAGATATAGTCCCGTCACTTTTACCAGTGTCTATTATAGCGAAAATAGTATTCGAGCTCTTTTAAATGCTATTTCTAATCTATATTTTGCCTCTTTGGCATAGTTATCTATATTGTATAATGGAGTAATTTTATCTACCTCTGCGAATTCTGAAAATGTATTTGGGTTTTTTGAAAAAACTAATTGATAAGGGCAATAGTTATGTACGGTTGATGTTGTAGTATTAAAACAATATGTGAAATATTTCAACCATTCATCCCAATCTCTTTTATCTATTGAAATATAGGAACGCACATATTCATTAAAAGTTCTATGACTTCTCTCTATTGTTCCTAAAGTTTGATGATGGTGGGCCGTTGAAGTTAGTTTTTCTATTTTGAGGAGACTACACAATTCCTCCAATATGGAACTTTTGTATTCTGTTCCCATGTCCGAAATGAACGTCTTCATCGGGACATAGGTAAGAATAAAATTATCAAATATCAATTTAGCGACTGTCTTAGCGCTTTTGTCCTTAATGGGTATCGTAACTAAATACTTAGTTAGGTCACATATAATTGTAATTGCATATTCATTCCCAGTGAGAGACATTGGAAATGGTCCTATTGTGTCTACGTATACTGTGTCAAATGCTTTATATGGTGTAGGCGTAATAGTCTTTGGAACTTTGTTGTGCTTGAAAGTTTTTGACTTTTGACAGTTTTGACATGATTTAACATACTTTGTTATGTCCTTTGTCATGTTTTTCCAATAGTAATACTTTTTTATTTTTTGAATTGTTCTATATATTCCACAATGTCCTCCTTCTATAGGATCATTATGATATTTCAGCATTATATCAAGAATTGCCTTGGCATTCTTATTATTAATTTGGGTCACCTCATTTAGTAGCGCTACTTTAAGTTTATTCAATAGTTTATTGTCCATTTCCTTAAAATCATTAATAGAGATAAATTCGAAAATTATCTCATTAGGTGCCACTTGTAAATTTTCAATATTATGTTTACCGGCCACTTCTTCGAGCCTTGGGAAAAACTGTGATAAATCAAAGTTCCCATTAGTAAACAGATCATTTATTTTCACATTTGCCATTATAGATTTTCCACGTTTGATGTAACAACGTACTGGAGTAATCTGACGTCTGACGTCAGTATTATTAATTGGCATGTATATATTGGGCTTTTTATCATTATTTTTTGTATGCTGATTTATTGCTGTATTACTTTTTTCAACACGCCTATGTGTTGTAGACCTTGTTGTTACTTTAAATATAGTATTGGTTTTAATATTAATGTCTTTTAAGTCTGCTATTGTTATTCTTGATAACGCGTCTGCGACATAGTTATCTTTTCCCCTAAGATATTTCACTGTAAAGTCGTACTCCTCTAGGTCAAGTCTCATTCTTGTTAATTTGGAGCTAGGATTTTTCATTGAAAATAGATAAGATAGTGGTCTATGATCAGTACGAACAAGGAAATGTTTTCCATATATATATATGGTCTGAAGTGTGTTATAGCCCAGTGTATGGCTGTTAATTCTTGTTCGATAGTGGATTTATTGCCTTCACCTTTGGTAAAGGTTTTTGAAGCATATGCAATTGTTAGTTGTTTACCATTATATTCTTGTGTTAGCACTGCTCCACAGGCATGTTTACTGTTGTTATGCAGAATTCCCTCGTGAAGTCTGGATACTGAAGCAATATTGGTTTTATTAGTGCCTTTTTCAAATACTTAAAGGATATGTCACAATCTTTAGTCCACTCGAATGGGACTTTTTTCTTGGAGAGTCTTGTGAGATGTCGGGAATACTCCGAGAAATTTTTAATAAATCTTCGATAATAGTTGCAAAATGCAACGAATCTTCTCGCGCTATCCGCGTCAATTGGCACCGGATAGTTTTCAATAACCGAATATTTACTGTCATCGGGTAATATTCCTTTGTCTGTACATTTATGGCCAAGATATGTGACTTCGGTTCCGAAAAATGAGCATTTTTCTGGATGAAGTTTTAGATTATATTTTCGACATAAGTCGAATACATCCTGTAAGTTTGAAAGCATATGTTTTTCTGAGCATCCTAACACAACCAAATCGTCCATGTATAGGAATGCCTGATTTGGTTTTAATCCACTGAAAGCAATTGTCATCATTCTTTGGAAGGAATTCGGTGCTATTTTTAAACCGTAAGGTAATCTGGTAAACCTATATGAGCCATTGTTGGTTGAAAATGACGTTAAGTCTCTTGAGTCCTTTTGCAAACTAATTTGGTGAAAACCTGACATTAAGTCAAGGCACGAGAAATATTTGGCTCTACCAAGTTGGTCCAGAATATCATCTATTCTACGTAATGGAAATTTATCTGCTATCAATTTTTTATTTATTTGTCTGTAATCGATCACAAGTCTCCATCTTTTATTTTCCGTGTTTGGGAGAGACTTTTTTGGTACAAGTAGAATTGGACTATTGTATTCTGAATGCGATGGTTCAATTATTCCATCGTTTATTAACTTAATCACCTGTCGATCTATTTCTTCCTTATGTGTATGAGGTATTCTATAATTTTTGATATATACAGAAGCTTTGTCTCTTACACTCAACTTTTGTTCATAGAAATTATTAGTTGTGATTGTTTCTTTTTCTAAACCAAAAACATCTGTGTAATTTGAACATAATTTAGTTAACGTGTTATCAAATTGTGCTGGAAAATTTTTACGTAAAGTACTTATTATTTCAGTTTTTCTTTTGATATCATTATTGTTTTTAGTGTTATATTTAAGTATATGGTAATCAGATAAGTTTTCGGTTTTGATTTTGTTTTGTTTAACTGTTATAATTGTGTCGTTAATGTTTAAAATACGAACAAATACTCTGTTTGCTTTTACTAATGTGTTTGCAATAAAAACACCTTTTCCTATTTCTTGATTAGGAATTAGAAATTCCTTATCTGAATGAGGTAACTTTACCTGACGTATAACTTCAGATATTGGTGGCAAAATTATATCAGAACAGTTGTTCGTGATTGGTATTTTTATAGAATTTAAATTGAATGGCCGTAGGACAAGGTAATCATGTTCATCATTAAAATTTAAAATGCAATTGTGTTGTTTTATGAAATCCATGCCAATGATTCCATCACAAGGTATTGGAAAATCATTGTGCACTACTTGAAAATTATGGGGGATTAAATAATTTTTAAATGCTATATCTAAAAGTGCATTACCCATTGATTTGATTTTACCCTGCCCTATTCCACTTAGTGTTGTTGTTCTATTAGTGTTAATTTGGTTAACATTTAAATGTGTTAATTTTATTAGTGAAATATCCGCACCAGTGTCTACTAGTAGTGTAATTATATTAGTGTTGTTATTAATTTGAACGTTAACGAAAGAACTTAAGTTGAGGTTTAGGTTATATAAATAGCTTTTTTTTGGGATTGGTCTTAGGGGAGTTTATTAGTTTTCCGGAGTTTCATCATGTGCATGTGTTGCCCTGATATTTTGTCTGTTTTGTCTGTTATTGCTAAATCTATGGGAACTTCTTTAATTGTTCCTTTTGATGTTGTTTCCTCGAACAGAGGTCCTCTGAAGAGGATTTCTCTGGAAATAATTCCTTTGGAATGAATTTCTGTTTCCAAATCTACCATTAGAATTTCTGAATTTATTGAAATTCCCTTTTTTGCCATAATAAAGTATGGCGTTCTGTTGACCATTTGCCTCCGTACAACTATTAACAAATTTACTAACGGCATCGTTCATTGTGTTAAATTGACCTGCTTCCATGATAAGTTTTACCTTGTCGATTGTGCAGTTTTTAGTAAGCGCCTTTACTGCTATTTGAGTAGAACATTTTGTTGCCAAAGCAAATGGGAAACCATCTAATATATAGGCACTCTCCAATGATTTTGCTGGACTCTCAATCTCGCTACAATAAGAGTTAGCGGTCTTGTTATTCTCTTTAGTATTTAATATTTTTGCTGATAGGACCTCTACTGATTCTCCTTTAACGCTACTATTGAGTTTTGTTATAATTTCCGCTATTGTATTTTCATCGTTAATTAGATTTCTTGCAGTGCCTTTTAGTTTAGTTTTAATTAGGGTTATGGCTATTTGCTCATGTGAGTCTTTTATTGATTCTAACAGCTGGAGCGAATCTATAAAGGATCGGAGATTTTCAGATTTGCCATCAAAATTACATACCAGTTTTGAGGCTGTTGTCAAAAATTCTACTGCTGTTTGTGGCATTTTTGCAATTATTTGTTTGGAGTTTGCGCTAGTATTTGTTGAGCAGGAAATTGATTCGTGCAATGAGTTCGGCAAACTTAATTCTTTACCTTTTTTGCGATTCTAATTAGTTTGTCTCTAAAGTCCAAAAAAAATGCATCTGCTGCTATTTTATGCGCCGATGTTAACCTGTTGTAATTTACATTTAATACTACTCTTATATCTTCAAGACTTTTTAAAAGAATCTGTATGTGTTTGTTTAGTGTCTCTTCTTTGATTGGTCTATCTATATTTAAACTTTAGATTCTTATTTTTTGTAAAATGCGTTGCCATTCCAACACATTTGCTCTACTCAAATATCTTTTTTTCAGTCTTTTACTATGCATTGCATAAATTCTCAAAGTAAAATTGAGTCCCAATAATATTGTTATTATTATTAGACAGATTTCAATAGTTAATAAATTGGTTTTTTCTTGTACTACCTCCACGTCATTTACCACATTGGCATTAGGGTGATCTACTTTTGATTGCGTTTTTCCCATTTTTCAAACCATCTAATCATTCTAATTGTTTCCTCTTCTAATCTTGGTTTTTCTACTATATCTATTATTGTTGGAGTTTCTTTAATGCCTATAAGTTTCCATAGTTCTGCTAACCTTTCAATTTGTTTTTCTATACTAATTTGCTTTTCTTTTTCTTCCTTAAAACTAATAGGATTTTTAGGTTTAACCATTTTACAATTTTAATTCATTTTATTTATTTCGTTTATAGAAATTTTTAAATGTACTTTTTGTTTTTGTTAGTAAATATTTTTATCAATTCATTTATCTGGTCTATACGCTGCCAGATTAAAGTTGCATGATCCCAGCTTGGTGGTGGGTCACTTTTTACTTCCCTAAGGAGTCGTGCTTTTTCCCGTTTTAACTTATTGGTGTAACCCCCTTTTCTTTTGGGTTTAGTTACTTTTGGAATTTGTCTAATTTTATTACACTCGCGCCTTTGTTGTCTTCTTCTATATTCCTCTATGCTCAAAGGCTGAGGGCCATTCATACTTAAAATATATTATTATTTTTTTTTTTTTTTTTTTAATTATAATTTTTTTTTTGAGATAGAGACTAAAAAAAAATATTTTTCCTCGAGCCGTTAACGCTTACAGGCCCTAAAATGCGTTATAGTTTGGCGCAATTTTTTAACTTAAATTATAATAAGATTTTATTCGGCCTTTTTTTTTTGTATGTGTCACCCTTCTGATAGAGGGCATCCTTCTTGTGGTTGTAGCAAAATTAGATTATCCTGTGCCTTTTGGCCAGGCTGACCCTCTCCTTTGAAATAAAAATTTCTTTTTCTTCTCTGCCAGGATTTGGCAGGGTCCACATCTTTTTGCCAGGTATTGGCAGGATTGGTAGCATCGGTTCTCTATGCCAGGTTTGGCAGGATCGGTAGCATCGGTTCTCTATGCCAGGTTTGGCAGGATCGGTAGCATCGGTTGTCTATGCCAGGTTTGGCAGGATCGCCATGTAAGAACTAATGAACATCTATGGTTTTTGAATTTGTGTTAATTGCTTAGTGCTCAGCGATTAGAGCTACTAAGTTCTGTTTATTCAAAAAATATAATAATTACTTATTCTAATAAATTGTTCTTCTTATATACTATTTGGTTGAGTGTTTTTTACAAACTACACTCAACCTCTTATTTCTATACTTAACCTAATTATTTATATATTAACATTAGGAAAATACCAGGCAATCATGAATTTTGAGTAATTTACAAAATTCAGAATTGAGTGGAATTTATTAAATTATTATTTTATTTTTACACTAACTTACTTTAAATAGAACAAATATTTTGTGTGCATTAGAAAAGTGCTGATCGTTGCATTATTTCGCAGACCACTTGGCTGTTGGTTTGTTCAGTTGCATGTGGGCAGTGTAACGTGAGCTTATTGTTGTTAATGCAAGTGTATCGGCAATAAAGACTGTTTATTTCAGTACTTCAGTACAAAATCATAAGATTTTACAAGACGCGATTAAAATGAAAAAAACAAATCGCATTAAAACAGCATATACTCTACGTGGTTTGGTATATATAAAAGTAAAAGTTGCTGATGAGCCCGTGCATGTAGAAGTTATAGAACAACTTCAGAAGCTTTTTCGAGAATAATATCTTCGATCCTATTCATGTATTGTTTATCCATTTGCAAATGTACCCAATATTAAAATATATTTTTTATGAAAATTCCATAACCGTCACTTTTTCTTTCCATAAAATTTATAATTATGTGACTATTAAACATAATGCTTGTATGATTATTATAAAAGGAACACTAATTGCAGCTATAATAAGCGTTGCTAAAGTTTTTTTCAAGCCCAATTTTTCCTACATGCTTTTAACAAAAAATAATAGAGCTCATTCTAAAGACGTTACTGCAAATATATTAAAAATACTTTGCAAACAAAAACAAGAACTCAAAATTTGTCATATAAATGCTTAAAGTCTTTTTAAAAATATTGATGAATTTCGTCACATATTTGAGTTTTCCGGAATATATATAATATGCATATCTGAAACTTAGTTCCGCGACTCAATTACAAACGCAATGGTATCAATGAATGGGTATAAGTTATTTAGAAATGACAGAAAAGATGGATACGGTGGTGTGGCTATATACGTTAGATCTGAATTGGCTTGCAAAATCAGAAGCACAAATAATAAGACACACAGTGATAAAGTTTAGCATTTATATATTGAGATACGTTGTGAGACTAGCTATTTTCTAATCGGTAGCGTTTATAGACCAAATAATCGTACTGACTTATCTCATTTTTAAAGGACGATAGAAGAATTAACACCACTTTATGCAGAAGTAATAATAGCAGGCGACCTTAACTCAAACTTACTATCTGACTCAAATCGGACTGAAAATATGAAATTTGTTGGCCTTACTCCAACTAATATAAGCACTTTAACACACTTTTCATCTACTGCTTGTACTTTACCCGATCTGCTTTTTGTTTCTAATATGTCCAATGTTTTGATGTATGATCAAATATCAGCATCATGTTTTTCCAAACATGATCTTATTTTTCTGATATATAACATTCAAATTCAACCGTCTAATAACCTTAAAGTTTTCGTAACTTCAAAAGAGCTAATCGATATTTGTTGGACGAAGAGATTTTAAAGATAGATTGGTGCCAATTATATTATTTTTTAACGGTGCACGAGCAGTTAGGGTTCTTGAATAAACATATTTTGGCTTTGTACTACATCGTTATACCATTACAAACAAAAGTAATAAGAAGCCGTGGTTTACCTCAAATATAAAGCATATTCGCGTTGGAAGAAATATCTATCAAATGCTTTATATGAAAACTATCGTTTGGCTAGGAAAAATACTAGCAAAGCAATCAGGCAAGCTAAGTTACCGTTCTACGCAAACAAATTTGAAAAATCCACTAATGTAAAAAACATATGGAGAACTATTAGAGAAATTGGTGTTGTGCAGGAGAAGTACGTTCATGTAAATCCCATCTCTGATCCCAATGTCATTAATAAAAATTTTATTGAGTTCCAAATGCCAAATGCTGATCACTTGTTTTACAGCAAGTTTGATGATAAAAAGACACCAAGTCGACTTTTCAACTTTGACTGTGTAAGCGATGTAGATGTATTGAGAAGCTGCCTTTCTATTAAATCAATGGCTACGGGAGCTGATGAAATACATCCAGCTTTCCTTAAAATGATTCTCCCATTTATCTTACCATTTTTAACACATATATTTAATTTTACATTCACAACCAGTACCTATCCAAAAATATGGAAACTGGCTAAAGTCCGTCCTATTCCAAAATCATCTACAGATTATTGCCCATTTACCATTCTACCCTATCTATTTAAAGTTTTTGAAAAAATTTTACATAAACAAATTAAAGAATACCTTAATGAATACAAACTTTTAACATGTAAGCAATCAGGTTTTCGCGCCGGACACAGTTGTATCACAGCCCTCATTGATGTAGCTGAAGGCATAAGGTAGGAGCTGGATGATGGTCATATGGTCTTGTTGGTTTTACTTGACCACTCCAAAGCTTTTGATACTGTTGATCATACTGTCCTGCTTCAAAAGTTAGAAAAGATGATGCATTTTTCTTCTACATCTACAAAGCTAATACGCACTTATCATAGTGATCGAGAGCAATACGTAGAGGTTACCAAAATGGCTACATTAATTTATCTTCCTGTCACTAAAGGTATCCCACAGGGTTCAATCTTGAGGCCTTTACTTTTCTCTGTATATACAAACGATTTGCCAGATCAACTTAGTTATTGTAATACTAGAATGTATGCGGCCGACGTCTAAATATTTATCAGTGAAAAAAGGGAAAATTTTGTAAATAAACTTAACGAAGATTTAAAAAGATTTCGTCATGGGCTGCTGTTAATGGTCTGAGTCTTAACCCAAAAAAATTAAAATGTGTTCTGATCCATAAAAGATCCCAACAAATAACTATAAAACCAATTGTTATTGTAGACTGTGAAAAAATTGAAATAGTGAATAAAGCTAAGAATTAAGGAGTTATATTCAATAGCACATTAACATGGTCGAATCATATCTCAACCGCTTGTGGGAAAACATTTTCAATACTCCGGACATTATGCCCTACACAATATTGCATGCCTTTAAGAATCAGACTTCTTCTTGCAAAAACATATCTGATTCCAGTATTAACATGTGGCAGTGAGCTTTTCGGAAACTGTGATGCAAAAAGCATGTCAAGGCTTAATGTTACTTTTAATAACATAACAAAATATGTTTTTGGAATGGAAATCATCATAATATAAGCTTTTATGCAAGGCAAATTTTTGGTGTCCAGTTTGACGATTTTTTGAAATTAAAGTGTTAATATTTCTACATAAAATAGTAACTCCTCACCAACCTGAAGAATTATATAAGCGACTTAGTTTCAGTCGCTTCGGTAGAATCAAAGCGATTGTACCTTTAATAAGTAAGTCACTAATTTCAAATTGGCAATTTTTTATATTCGCAATACGTCTTTGGAACACTGTCCCACCGGATATTGGAGGCATTATCAGCGTCTTATTTTTTAAAAGGTAAATTTTACAATATAATTCTTAGCTATAATTAGGTGATTGAAATATCAATAACTGATTAAAACTCTTTATGACCTTATATCCATTTATTTGTCTTAACCTCTTATAATTAAGTATTTTTAATTTAATATGTATAATTCTTATCGTTAATTTTATTGCAATTTTATTTTAGTTGTAACAATGTTTATTTTATATCCTGATTTTTGTACTATTGTTATAACATATGTTAAAATAACGGTTTGTAAACTTTTGCTACTTTAAGACTTAAGTTTTGCTGCAGAAGGTAACAAAATAAATAAATAAATAAATGATGCTATGCAATGAAATAGTGAAAAAAAACACACACAAAAAAAAGTGACGGGACTATATCTCCAGAAAATTGGAGGTTAGTCCAAGCGGCTCTTCGCAGTGTCTAGAAGGACATAATTTCAGAGGCATATTAAATTGATCGCTTGTGCTGATCAACGCTCAGCGGACCTGTAAAAGCAGGCAATTGACAGCCTAGGTGAAATCTGATCGGGTGCTAAGCTCTCAGCTGTATCCAAAGATCAGACTCCGAACCGTCTAAGATCTCTCGCCCGAATCCCGGCAGATCCCTCCACTCCGGATGAAATTCTGGAGCTGATTAAACTTAGCAACAAAGAGCTGCCTACGGCCGACTGGAAGGTCGCTAAAGTAAGCCAGCCAAAGAGCCACTTTCTCGACGCTATCATCGTCATTTACGACGAGTCCCTCGCCCCACTCAACGCCTGTAAGGGGGAGATCAACTACGGTTTTGACTCGATCTCACTCAGGATCTATAAAGGGGACAATACAGAGAAAAATTCTCCCATGGAACCTCTGGTACCAGAGGTTGCCGCAGGACAAACTGAAGCTATACAAACGGCTCCGGCCTCCATGTGCGGTTCAGATACGTCGGATGACACAAGAAGTGTCATCTCTTCATCCGAGTTTGCCGGTGACTTTTTTTCGGCAAATGAGGCTCGGATCCGAATATCTGGCAAAAAGCGAGGAATCACTCCAGTCTAGCGAGGTCGATTCCGACGCTACCCTTACGACCAAAAACAATGATGATGAGGGTTGTACAAATTAACCTTCATCATTCCATCGCTGCTTCTGCGGCCCTACTCCTCCGCCTGTCACAGAAAGGAGAGGATATTGTTCTGGTCCAGAAACCATAGGTTATCATTGATCGGGTTTCTGGACTATCTATGGACGGCTACAAAACTGTCTACGTCACAGGTCAGGGTAAGCGAGGGCCTGCATTATGATTAAGTAAAATATTAACGCTTTCTTTCTTCGCAGATTCAGTGACAGAGACAGCGTTGCCATAGCAGTGGAGACGGGCTCGGAGGATGTCTGGGTGGTCTCCAGTTATATGGCCCTTGATCATGGAAATTCACCACCACATGACCTGCTAAAGCTTCTGATTGCAGAGGCTAACGACCGTCAAAAGCCGGTCATCATTGGAGCCGATGCTTACGCTCATCACCATATGTGGGGCAGCACGGAAGTCAATGAACGGGGTGAGTCTCTTTTTGATTTTATAATATCTTATGACTTAAGTATTGTCAATAGGGGAAGCGAGCCTAACTTCGTCACTTCGAGTAGAAGTGGCTGGTCTTATATTGTCAGAAATTGGAGTGTCTCTCAGAGTGCTTCTTTTCTGACCATAGCTATTTATCTTATAACTTATATCTGGAATCAGTAGGTTCCGGAGTGTCCTTCTCCTGCATAAATAGGAAACAAACGGATTGGAATAAATTTCGGTCCATTTTAGAGCTTGGCCTAGGGCCTGCTCCCTTCAAGATTAATGACCACTGCTTGACCTTGCAGATATGCTCTGCGGCGAAAGCGGCCTGCAATCCACCGAAGCCAAGGGGTAAACCGAAACCCCCTTGGTGGAATACGGAGATTGCAGAGTTACGTAAGGAATGTAGAAGACTATTTAATAGGATCAAAAATAGTGGAAACTGGCTGCCCTATAAGGATAAACAAAGGGAGCTTAAGTATGCCACACGATGATCCAAAAGAGCCTCGTGGAAAACTTTCTGTGGCAACATAGAAAGCTCGTCCGAAACCAGCGGGCTACGCAGGACTCTTAGCATGTCCCCGAGAGTTATTGATAGTATTCAGAAGCCGGACGGTCAATGGACGGACTCTGTAGTCGATACGTTGGAGACGAAGCGATGGGGACTGTGAAATCCGTGTCGGTTTGTCTACCCACATTCCGGGTGACCAATGCTCACATAGAGTAGGCCATCATGTCGTTTGATGCCTTTAAGTCTCCTGGAATTGACAATATCATTCCAGCGGACTTGCAACATTGCATAGACCTCACAAAACCATGACTATTACGAATCTACAATGCTTGCCTGGAAAATACTTACATGCCGATAGGTTGGCGTGTAGCCCGAGTTGTTTTCATCCTTAAAGCGGGAAAGACATCTCATATTAAACCCAAGGACTTAAGGCCTATAAGCCTGTCGTCCTTCTTACTCAAAACGCTGGAAAGGATTCTTGATCTTCAGATCAGGAACTCCATAAACCCCGCGCTTATTTCTAGCTCGCAGCATGCCTACACGAAAGGGAAATCTGTGGAATTTATGCTTGCAGTGTTTCTTGATATAGAAGTCGCTTTCAATAACGTCTGCCCTAATGCCGTTATAAAGGCCCTCTTGGATCTCGATCTCGATGCAAATTTGGTGGGATTCATTGCGCAACTACGGAAGACACGTATCATCACGTCCACTTCGGGAAATGATAACGTTGAAAGGGTAGTAAAAAGAGGCACTCCACAAGGTGGCGTATTGTCTCCCCTCGTCTGGAATCTGGCAGTCAACACGCTGCTACGGCGACTAGACCAAACGGTTAATAGGGTGATAGCTTATGCTGATGACATTGCTATCGCCGTCTCTGGGAAGTACCTGACAACACTCATAGAACGGGTGAACTATTCGCGCAATGTTCTGTCTCAATGATGCTGCGATTTTGATCTTGATGTTAACCCCGGCAAAACGGAGGTTATGCTCTTCACACGGAGATACAAGATCCCGATTTTTACTGCACCTAGGCTGAGCGGCATTGTGTTCAGTGTAAGTAAAAGTGTGAAATACTTTGGGGTGATACTTGACCCCAAACTTCAATGGAAGGCAAACATTGCCGAAAGAACTCGGAAGGCGACCTGTGCGCTCCATCTCTGTTAGAGAGCTCTAGGACCAAGATGGGGCCTTCAGCCTCGGATCATCTCCTGGCTCTGTGCTCAGCGTAAGTAAAAGGCAGTTATAGAGCCAAATATTCTTTATGGTGCTGTTTTTTGGTGGCCCGCTCTCGAGAAAACGATCAACCAAAAGCCTCTTGATAAAGTCAGGAGAACAGCCGCCATTTTGATTACTGGGGCTCTCCGAATTACTTCGACAAAGGCTCTGTATGCTCTTCTCCACTGGTTACCCACCAAATTTCTGGTATTGTAACAGACTAAATGCTGTGCAGCCAGACTTAATACCCTCTCACGCTGGCTCAGGCTGGATATAGAGCACTCTAACATAATCGATCGGGATGTGCCACTGCCATCAATGGTGGACTACATCTCTTCTACTCCCGCTCTAGACCAGGGGTTTCAGATCCGTATTCCGAGTAGGGAGATATGGGTCCGTAACGAAGTGGTTGCGGGTGGTGCTGTTGACATCTACACCGATGGCTCGAAACTGGACGACAGAGTCGGTTGCGGAATCTTCTCCAATAACTTTGGACTAAGACTCTCCCTTAGACTTCCTGACTACTGCAGTGTCTTTCAAGCCGAGGTAATGGCCATTCTGAAAACGTCTGAAATAACGCTTAGGGACGATCTTTCTGGCCTTGCCATTCGGATATTTTCGGACAGTCAGGCGGCAATAAGGGCGCTTGCTGGTGCATACAGTACATCTAAGCTAGTCCTGAGTTGTCGCCCATTACTGAACACTCTATCGGAGCGATCACAGATTGACCTGTTTTGAGTCCCTGGTCACAGGAATATCCAGGGTAACTGTGAGGCCGATGATCATGCTAAATGGGGCACATTGTTTCCTAACGTCTCCTCGCTACCAGACGTTGGAATTCCTCTGGCAACGGTGAAAATGGCCATAAGGAACCACTACCTAAATTTGGCTCGCAAATTATGGGTAGAGGAAAGTTCCTGTTGTGTCTCCAGACAACTGTGGACAACACTGGACCTCAAGCGGACCAGGCAGCTGCTCAGACTGGACAGGAAATCCATAAGTATCACGGTCTCGGTACTTACTGGACACTGTCTAATCGGCAGGCATGCTGAAAGACTCGGTCTGCCCTTTAATGATTTCTGTCGCAGCTGTGGCTCGGAGGATGAGGAAGAGACCGTACTGCACCTCCTGTGTCACTACTCATCCCTGGCTTGAAGAAGACTAAGAATTCTGGGCTCTCCTTCCTTTGGAACTCTTACGGAGCTATCATCTCACTCTATAGGGGACATAGCGTAGTTCATCCGTGAATCTTCATGGTTCTCGGCTGGGTAAGGGGAGTCGCGCCGCCTTCCTTTTGGTATCACAACGAGTCATTCCATTGTGCTTAAGTGAGCTTCGTCGCGAGAGGCTGCCACTCTTAACTAACTAACTAACTAGATCTAGTAAAAACAATTTTTTGTATAAATAAGTTGATTCTTTTGATGTTATAATTTTGTGAAAAAAATAAGACATCTGCATTTAAAAAGATCGCTAAAATTTATTTGAAAAATATATCGCGCTATGTTGCTATATAATACATTTAGTTTGCGTTGGTCTTCACTATTACAGTTCGCAAAGATTTCGCAACCATATGAGAGTGATGGAATGAGAAAAGTTTTTGCTAAAAGCATACGTATAGCAACTGGTGTGGAAGCCTTAAGTATCCAAAGATTTCGAAGCATACTATAAACTCTTCCTGCGACAGCATTAAAATGGTTGGACCAAGTAAGTTTATTATTAAAAATTATTCCTAAATTGGTTGCAGAGGTTGCATAATCTATAGGATTATAATAAATTTTTATTTGAGGACTGGCAAAATGTTTTCTTAATTGAGATAGATAAATACATTTAGATTCAGAAGGGTTGATACATAATCCATTGTCACTAGCCCAAGTGCTAATTTTTGTTAAATCTTCATTGATTGCATTTACACATAAAGAAGTTTCTTATATATTGCAACTGTTATGGAGCTGCACATCATCAGCGTATATATGAATTCCACTATTAATTGATATGTCAGGTAAGTCATTTATATAAAGACAAAAGAGCGGACCACCTCTGTTGACATAGAGGGAATTAGAAATATTACCTTCAAGTTGAACTCTTTAAGAGCGGTTGGTAAGATACGATGATACAAGCTTACAAGCCGTCTTGGAAAAATAAAACAAATTTTCGACTTTATGAAGCAAAAATTTATGATCCATGCTTTACTGTGATCCAGGAGAATTAAAAATTCACCCGTTCTATTGTCAAGTTTTGAACTAAGATCCTCTACTACATCTAATAGGGCTGTTACGCAACTACTGCTCTTCATAAAACCGGATTGAAATTCGCTAAAAAATTATTTCGCATAAGATATCCGTTCATTTGTTTACATAAAAGATATTCTAACACCTTGGACAAAAAAGGAAGGATGTCAATTGGCGGAAACTCATTGTTGCTTTTGGGAATGGGTATGATTTTTGATAACTTCAATTCTACTGGGAAAACAGATTTCATGAGAATAGAGTTGTATAAGTATGTTAGGAACGGTAAGAGTTTAGCAATTAAGACTTTTAAAAAAATGGGATTTATCTCATTCATACCCTTTGCATTAGATTTGACTGCAGCGAAACTTTCTAGTACTTCAAGCTGATCAACGAAAACTAAATGGATTTTCAACTGAGACAAAGGAAATGTCTTCATATATATTTTTGAACGGAGATAAAATATTAATATTTAAAAATTTTTTATTTTGCATGTTTACATCAACATCATGACTACATTTCGAAAGTCTATAATGACCAATTTTTCTGATTTCTTTCCATTTGGATTTACTGTCAATAGCAGATGAAAATTTTCTTTGGTAAAATAAGGATTTCGCTGATTGAATACACGTGGTTTCTTTTTACGGGCAGCTACATGTAATTCCTTGAGATCATTTGTTTTAAACCATTTCCAACGAGAGTAGGCCTCATCTCGTTGTTTTATTAGGGATTTAATTGCAGCATTAAACCAAGGCGGTTGATTGTGTTTAACATGCCTGGTTTTTATTGGCACACACATGTCAAATAGAGTTTTAATATTACCTTGGATAAACGAAAGTTGATCATCAACACTCTCAAAAGAATAAATTCGATCCCAGTGGATACTATCGATTAAAAAATGAAGCGTTGTAAAGTCAATATTATGCAAATCGCGATACGAAATAAAAGTGTTCTCGCTGCGTGCAAAGATATCATAAGTTAAAAAAAGTATATCGTGATTTAAAAAGACTGACGCTGAAAGATGGTCGTAAAGGAGAACCTTTGATTTGCGGTTTACAAATATTAGATCAATCAAACTTTTAGATTTTGAGCAGAAATGGGTAGGAGTACTTATGTTTATGGGATGGAGGTCAAGAGTTTGCATTGGTTCAATTAAAGGATTATCGACAAATAAATTATTGTTGAAATCACCAAGTATAATTATATCATCGTATTGAACAGTGATATCTTCTAGAATATTAAGAAAGGGTTGACATTCATGCTACTAATCGGGCTATAAACACTACCTAGTAACATCTTTCTTTTGCTCGATGTAGAGATCTCAAGAAGTACATACTCTATTTCAGAACCAATATTCATTTTTAATTTCTCTCTGCAAGATATACCGTTGCGAACGTACACAGCTACCCCACCCCCTTTGGCCGTGTATTCTACGTTGTTAACTAAAATTTTTCTGTCTGAACGAAAAAGACGAAAACCGGGTATATTAAATACTGAGTCTAGAATATCTGATGGAAACCAACTTTCAGAAACGCATATAATGTCAATACCAGATGATAAAAATAAATACCTGAATTCATCTATTTTATTTTTCAGACTTTGTGCGTTTAAATGTACGATTTTAAGGCCAGACTTTTGTTTGAAAAGAATCCTAATCATGTTATACACACGGTCTTTGGAGCAATAAGTGTTAGGGTCGAACATGTGTTAGTAAGAACACGACAACGCTTGCAGAAGAAACAAAATTAAACTCAGGATGATAATTAACGATAAAACTTAAATGGAAGTTACATATTAAAAACTTAATTAAAAAATTATTATTTATATTTAAAGTAATAAAAGTATAGTATATAAGTAAATAGACCAATTTAAACAAATATAAAATTATAACTATAAAAAAATGTAATTTAGGATTGCGCATGTTTGTGGCATCAAGGTTTTCGGTTTCAAGAAAAAACTCATACAACTTACTGATGTCATCAATACGGATAATATTATCATTGACCGCCTTTTTTATGTATACAAAGCCACGCATTGTAAAAGCACTGTGCAAGATATGTTTTTTCCTAAGACGAATAGCGGCACGAAGTATTTGAAAATTGGTTTTAGTTAAATTTTCATTTATAAAGAATTTCTTGTCCGAACTAAAACCAATGTGCCTCAATCTAAAGAAGAATTGCTTATTGATTTTCTTGAGTGTAGCTAGTGATTTTAGAAAAAAATTTCTATCGTAAACAGATCTCATAGTAACTATTATAACTGTATCTTTTAAGTCGGTTTTATAATTATTATTGTGTTTTTGTAACCGATAAATAGATCTTAAGGCAGGAGCTGTAATATTAATTGCTTTACAGATTGAACAGAAAATATCGGTAAGGTTTTCGTTCTCCTGAAATGGTATATCATTTAAACGCAATTCGCACGCAACAGCATTATTTTCCTGCAGTTTCAGTTGGGATTTTAGGGACATAATTTCTTGCTGCATACATTTAACATTGACCGCGACTGTTTCTAAAGCAGATACTCTGTCGGCTACTTCAAATAGATCATTTTTGATAATATTAAGTGTCTTATCAATATCATTTAAGAGCTCATCTCTGTACTCACCGAGTTTTTTCTCTATGACTTGTTAAATTTTTTCAGTGAGTCTTTCGAAATGTTTATCCATGAGCGTGATAATCTTAAAAGTTGAGTCTGTATTTGTTAAGTTAAAGTTTTCATAAATAAAAAACCCTTTTGAATGGAATAAGATACAGGTTCGGAAAATAATGTCATTTCAAAAAATACTTATGAAAACTTTTTCTTTAATTACAAATTATGAGAAGAAACAACCTTGTTAAAGGCTTATAATGATGTACCAATCCATCACATCGGTACATGTTATGTTAATGTTTGTTTTAAAAATAAATGCAATATTATGCCATTTGTTGTTATTAAATCGAGGAGTCCACCGCTGCTTGGTAGGAACTTTTTAAAATCTTTTGATATAAACTACACTGCACAAAACTCGACTTGTATAAATATTAATACAATTTTAGAAAAATATAAAGATCTTTTCAATGGTTCATTGGGTTAGTTTAAAAATTATAAATCTACGTTGCGTTTAAAAGAGGGTTCATGTCCAAAGTTTTTTCGTTCCAGGCCACTACCGTTTGCAATAAAAGAGACAGTAGAAATAGAGATCGAAAAGCTTATTTCGCTAAATGTTTTACAACCAGTAGCTTACAGCGATTGGGGTACTGCGGTTGTGCCGATAATGAATAAGGATTGCAGTGTTCGCATTTGCGGCGATTTCAAGGTAACCTTGAATCCACAATTGCAGATTGAAAAATATCCTTTACCCCGAATTGAAGAAATTTTTTTAAAACTTCAAGAAGGTGAAGAATTTACAAAGTTGGACTTAAGCACAGCTTACCAACAGATCGAATTAGATGAGGCTTCACGTAAATTAACTACTATTTTAACGTCCAAAGGCTTATTTCAATACACTCGTTTAATTTACGGATTGGCTTCGACGCCAGCTATGTTTCAAAAGATTAAGGATTCTCTTTTAAAATTAAAGGAGTAGTGGTTTTTCTTGATGACATATTAATCACTGCACCAGATAGGAAATCGCATGTAGAAGTTTTAGAGGTTGCTGTAGTCGAAGTGGTTAACACGTTGACTACAAACTTGGTTGTCCAGGGTTCGACCCCTGCGGCAATCAAAAATTAAGAATGTTTTTTTCTGTTTAATGGTATAAATACATATTCAGAATTTACATTAAAACATGCAGCCTCCTTCGTCGGTACTTCTTTCATAGCATACTGACCGGCGAAGTAAAATAACTAACTCTCTATCTCTCTCTTTCACCACCTGTCTTATCTCTTATCTATCCCTTTCCTAAAAGAATGTAGCACGGTTGCCAAAATAACTTAGTAGGTATTAATGCCTGAAGTGCTACTTCTCTTTAAAAAAAAAAAAAAAAAAAAAAAAAAGTATTTTTCGTTTTGCAAAATGCCGGTTTTAAATTATCCAAACGTAAATGTGAATTTTTGCGTAAGAAAATAAAATATTTGGGACATGTTATAGACGAAAATGGATTACATATGAACCCCGAGAAAATAAAAGAAATTATTAATTTTAAGGAACCCACAAATGTAAAGGAACTGCAATCACTGCTAGGTATGATTAATTTTCATAGAAATTTTTTGGCGGATATGTCCACAGTGCTTGGTCCTTTGTACAAATTATTAAAAAATAATGAAAATTTCATTTGGTATAAGAGTTGCTTAAATGCTTGGAGGCAATTAAAGAAAACAATAGCGTCCAAAATTTGGTTAGCACATTTTAATCAAAAATTAAAAACGAAGCTGACGGAGGATGCTAGTCCCATAAGTGTCGGCGCAGGGTTATCCCAGTTTCACCAATATTTGTTTGGTCGAAAATTTATTATAGTGACGAACAATAAACCATCAAAGAATATTCCGGCCATGACATCTAACCGTGTACAACGCATAGCGTTAACACTGACGAGTTATCAGTTTGATGTGGAAAGCGTTAAATCGAAAGATAATGTAGCGGATTTTTTTTTCAGGAAATCCTAGCAAGGTAGATACACAACAAACAGAATCTGAATTTCCTTCTCAAATATATTTAAAGTTTAAATTTTAAACTATGTTGAGAAGTGTAATGAAAAATGTAAAATTCTCAACTTTGAAGCTATTAAAGCTGAATCAAGAAAAGATGCCATGTTGCAAAAAGTAAAAAAATTTGTAGTCAAGGGTTGGCCGAAAACATGTGATGATGCAGGGATGATGCCTTATTTTAGAAGAAGGCTAGTCATTTTTGAAGAGGACGGTTGCTTATGATGGGGATACACAATAATTGTTCCGAACAGTCTGCAGGCAGCGACAGTAAATTTTTTGCATGTTTCGCATATGGGTAAAGTGAAAATTAAGGCTATGAGCAGAGAATGTTGTTGGTGGCCAAATCAAAGCAAAGATTTGGAAGAGGCTGTGAAGAAATATGATACGTGCATGCTAAATAGTCCAAGCCCACCAAAACAGCAGCTTATTCTGTGGAAGTGGAATGACGAAGTGTGGTCACGCATACATATAGACTTTTTTGGTCCTTTTCTTAAGAGATGGTGCTTAATTATTGTAGATAGCACAAGCAAGTGGGTAGAGTGCATAGATATGGGCACCAATACAAAAAGTCGAGCAGTTGTGTCAGTGTTAAGGGAAATGTTTGCCCGTTATGGTATACTAAAAATAATTGTATCCGATAATGGTACTGCGTTTGTATCAAAGGAAATTAAATTTGTTACAGTTTTAAATTGCATTAAGCACTTCTGCGGTTGGCCACCCTGCAACTAATGGGCAAGCGGAAAACGCAGTGCAAACGGTTAAAGGGGCGTTAAAAAGAAATGTACGTGATGCACCAGTATCAGAATTTAGCAATGTTTTAAATAGACTTTGTTTAGATTACCGCAATACAATTCATGGAAGTACAGGAGATTCTCCAGCCTACATAATGTTTAACAGGCGAAAATTAAGCTGTAGACTAGATTTGATAAATGAAAAACGAAAAATTAAAAGTAAGAGTAAGATTGATGTAAAGAATCAGTTACAAAAGCAACAAGCAAATCAGAGAAGGTATTATAAAGGTTCAAAAAAAAGTAGTTTTAATGTGAATGAAAGTGTTCTGGTAAAAGGATTATTTTAGGCCAGGGAAAGTATCATGGATTAAAGCAATAATTTTAAAAAAGATAGTAGTGGCGCTGTCTGGAAAAGACATCTCAATCAAATAATTATAAGATTTAAGAATTTTAATAACCTTGTAAATCCAAGTGTGTTAGCAGATCCTTTGCAAAGACTTAAGGCGGAGAAATTGTTAAATAATGATAACGTTGTAGATGACAATATTGCAACTACTACGGATAATGATAACGTTGTAGATGATAATACAGCTACTACTACGAAAATGATAACTCGCAGCGAAATGAAATTGGAAACAAAGAATCTGCAACAAACATGGGTAGGTATAACCTAAGACCTAGAAAATAAGAAAAAAAAAAAAAGGTGAATGAAAATTATATAGGGGGTATTGTAGTATATTCTGCTGCAAAAACGTAAATATGTAATAACTACGATGGCAACATCTAATAAAAAAAATTAAGTTTTGTAGAATAAGAGATAAAAATTAAATAAAGACACACTTGAATTTAAGCAAACAAAATCGAATGTTCTTTTCTTTACAACTAATTTTAAGGTTGGATATGAAAACGTGACATAAATAAAACCTTAATTACATATATATGGCGATTTTTTTTCTATTTTTGGCGAATTTTAGCTATGTCGATGAAATAGTATTTTTTAACAAAAACTATTTTCATCTTAATAGATATATAAATTTTATAGACTAAACCTGTCAGAAAACCGTTTTCGATTTTGGTGATTTTTAATTTGGATTTTGGCGAATTTCGTCAAAAACAATTTGACAACCCTGCTCACATGTTGTGAATACATAAGTGTAAACGGCATTTTAAATAGTTTAATATATAAATATGAAAATATATTATTTGGAATCTTGTCCACGGTAATCTACTTTAATTGTGCTTAATTCCTTCAAATATAAATATTTCGTAATATTCTCCTAAAACATTTATAACTTAATGCTACAAAATGATATGTTTTACTGCGGGGAAAGCATATCCATATCGCTATTTAGCTACTGCTCATAAAGCTCATCGGTGGATTTTGCTGAGACTTTGTACAGAAATGTCAAGAGTCTTATATCAAAATCAAAATTATTAAATGAGAACTACATTGAACCAATAAAGCAAATAAGTAACTTTTTAAATTTTTTCTTTGTTTTTCTTCATAGGGGTTGCCTTTAGAAACCATTCATATGGATTTTAAAGATCTAATGAAAAAACAAAAATTGTAAACAATTTTTACAAAAAAGCCATGATCACACGCAAAAATTTATTATTTGTAATTTTTAATATGTAAATCTACTTTAATTGTGCTTTATTTGTAAAAATATTATAAAATATTTATATTTTTAGGAATCAATAAAGCAGATTAAATACAATATATATGTGAATAAAATAAACTCACCTGTAATCGAAAGAGTAATTTTGCTATTGCGAGTTTGAGCTTTCAAAAAATCAACTCTACATCTGTATGTTCCGGAGTCGGTAAACCTTGCACTTTGAACTGAAAGTGTTCCTGGTTCTTTATTAAATATAAAATAAGCTCTTTCTCCAAAAACAGTCTCATCAGACCATCGTTTAAGAGCTTTTGAGTAACCTTCTCGTATATCAACACTGTAAGAAAACAGGATTAAATAAATTAGCAAAAATAATAAACAAAAATATAAAAAATAAAAACCATCGTGGAGAATATCCTGACACAGTAATATTCATATAACGCAATTACGCATAAGACTTTTTTGATTTATTTTTCCAAGAGCAAAAGAAAAGCAACAACAAAGTTATACGGCCTTTAAAACAAAACACTTAATTGAGATACAAAATAAATCATCAAAATTGCAAACTAAAATAGCTACATCTAAAATTAAACTCTGTTATATCCTTTGTTCTATCGTTTGTCCACAACAACACTTTTTTTTTCATTTCTTCAAATTAATCCATGTACACGCAATAGGAATGAGCGATAACGCGATTTTTAAGAAACATCGACCAGTGAACGTGTTTTTCAAATCACCGTTCTTTTTGATATTTAGCGTGATCACCGTTTGCAGTTTTTTTTATTATACCCTTTGAAACAATTAAAACACGGAAGTTAAGTAACAATCAGATTGTCTTTATTGTTTTACTTTTTTTTAACAAACTCAAGCTTTTTATATTTTTATTATTTTACAATAAAAATCAATGATATAGTAACTAAAAACTATTTTTAAATACAAAGTGTTTTTATACAAAGTATGTTATTTCTACATATACTCCCTCCTAGAGATGTTGCATGGCAGGATTTCTATCGAAAAGTAACTCGAGGTTTTTGAACACGTTTTGAATTTGCGACAAAAGTGAGATTTGGATTTTCTTTAATTTCGCTGTTAAAATGTAGGCGGCTGGTATAACTTTTTCGTTACCTTTAACATCTTAAGTAAAAAGTTAAGAGTCCTTTTAATGACACGATTTCCTTATACCATCTTCACGTATAAAAACAAAGTCACAGTGTTCTAGATCTTGAGATACGAATACTGTACGGTTATGTTTATGTACTGCAGGAAAAGGTTTCAATGTATTAAGTTTGCTTTTAAGAGATTGTACGAATTCATCCGTTGGATGCTTTTCCGTTGTTTCGATAAAGAAATCTGCTGGAAGACGTAGAGCAGTATCATAAACAAGATATGATGGAATACACTTAATACTTTCCATAAAGTTTGCTCTGAGTCCTAACAGAACAGTTGGTAAAACAGCATACATACCAATTTGTATTGTGGTTGTACATTAAAGCTGTTTTTAGGCATCTGTGCTATTTTTGGATCATTCCATTTATGGATAGGTAGTAAGGAGATGTGCGGATACGTTCAGTGCCAAGGATTTGTCCAAGTTCTTTAAATAATTGTGATTCAAATTGTTGCCCTTGATCTGTAGATATTCTCGGGGGGACACCAAACCTTGCAATCCATTCTCTGTAGAAAACTTGGTCCACTGTTGTCGCTTAGCAATCCTCTATTGGAATCGCCTCAGTCCAACGAGTAAATCTATCGACGCATGTCAGAGGATAAGTATAGCCCTTGTGATATGCTAGAGGACTTACTAAATCTAAATTTATGTGACAAAATCGTTCCGATGGAGTCGAATAAGATGATTTTTCACTTCGTGTACGTCGATATATGTTTGATCGCTGGCAGCATGAGTTGTTACCATAGCCTTTATGTCTTTACCCTGTTAAGGCCATACAAATCGTCTTCTGATTGCTTCAAATGTTGGTTTATATCCGTATGGGAAAGATCATGGAATGCTTGAAAAATGCTTTCACGATGAGGTTTGGGAATATACGGTCTTACATTTACGGTTGAGTTATCACAGTAGAGGGGTTTGGTATCTGCAGCAATTGTTTTGAAAATTAAAGATGTGGTTTCCGGCTTCGATAAATATTGTTGTAATTCGGGATCGTTTTCTTGATCTACAGCAATTGGTTTGTAGTCTATATTAGAGGATCCAGAAATTGTAGAAATACGTGAAATCGTGTCTGCTACCAAGTTATCAAAACCCTTAATATGGCGTATTTCTGTTCAAAACTGTGGAAAAAAATCTAATTGACGGTACTGACGTGGGCTTGTCTTATCGGGATTCTGTTGAAACGCATATGTCAAAGGCTTGTGATCTGTAAATATAATGAATTTTCTCTCTTCTAACATATGACGATAATACTTCACAACTGTGTATACTGCTAAAAGTTTGTTTAATTTTTTGAAAAAAAAATGATAATGGTTGCCAACCATCTTTGTATTTTTGCTGTTATACTCCTCCAATTGCGGTATCTGATGCATCTACCATAACACATATTGGTAAATTTTCACAAGGGTGTGCTAGAAATGTGACACTAGACAAATCTGTTTTGCATTTTTCAAATGCGGCAATTGCTTCTGGGTTCCATGAAATTTGAGTATTATCGTTTTCTTTATTCCATTCTTGAAATGCAAGAAGTGGCGTTTGAGTGATTGCTGCATTTGGAATTAATTTTCTATAAAAATTTATCATGGCAATGAAACGACGAATTTCTTTTACTGTTTTTGGCATAGGAAAGTGTACAATTGCAGACACCTTCTCAGGAAGTGGCTTAATACCATTTTCCTTAACACGATGTCCAAAAAAATTGACAGCAGGAAGACCAAAAGTGCATTATTGACAACTCAATATTTATGCAGACGTTGAAATAGTTGGCTAAGATGTTTGAAATGTAATTCTTCAATTTCGGAAGCGACCAATATATCGTCAATGTAAGGGAAACAAAAACCAAGCCTTCTAAGCACTTTTTTTTTTTTTTTTTTTTTTTTTTTTTAAAGAGAAGTAGCACTTCAGGCAATAATGCCTATTTAGTTATTTTTGTAACCGTACTACATTCTTTAGGAAAGGGATAGATGAGAGATAAGACAGGTGGTGAAAAGAGAAAGATAGATATAGCCATTTTATTAGTTATTTTACTTCGCCGGCGAGTATGCTATTTAGCAGTACCGACGAAGGAGGCTGCATGTTTAATGTTAATTCTGAATATGTATTTATGCCATTAAACAGAAAAAAACATTTTTTATTTTTGGTTGCCGCAGGGGTTGAACCCTGGTCAACCAGGTTTGTAGCCAACGTGTTTACCACTTCGACTACAGCAGCCACTTCATGAACAAATCGCTGAAAAGTTTGCCCAGCATTGCATAGCCCAAAATTCATGTATTTAAACTCGAAAAGGCCAAATGGAGTTATAATAGCAGTTTTTTGAATATCATTTTCACCACAGATATCTGATTATAGGCCCTTACTAAATCAATCGTTGAAAAAATGCCTTTACCGTGGAGACTGTGGATGAAATCATGAATATGTGGTACAGGATACTTGTCGCGGATTGGTTGTGCGTTTAAACTACTGTAGTCCCCGCAACCATATTTCTTCAGTACCAAATGTAATGGACTTAACGAGGAACTCTTTGATGGTTTGCATATTCCCTGCTCTATCCTAACATTGAATTCGCGCTTCGATATTTCAAGTTTATCTGGAGGAAGACGTCGAGGTTTATCTGTAACGGGACGACCTTTTGTTTTTATAACGTGTTGTATATTATGCGGTTTTTTACTAACAGCGGTTGAGGGATTCATTATTGTAGGATATTTCAAAAGTAAATTATGAAAAGGGGTCGAAGTTAGAACTGTTTTCACTTCATAATAGTTCGGCATATGACCCATTTTGCCTTTTGCAGATAAACCAGTTATTGAGTCTTTAATTCGTGCGTTTTTAATGTCAACAATAAGGCCAAAATGTTTTAAAAAATCACCGACAATTATTGAATGAGTAACGTCAGCAACCACAAATTTCCATTGAAAATTTCGTCGAAGACCAAAGGTTGGCGATAGGATTTCTTCACCGTATGTATTAATAGAAGTGTTATTAGAAGCAAAAGGTTAACTTTTTGACACTTTTCTTTTAATGAATCATGCACTGCAATAACAGATATATCTGCACCTGTGTCCACGAGAAAAAAATTTACCGACTGCTCTGGCATACATAAAAAGACGATTGGTTGCATTTGTGAGTTTTCCGACTGACTACTTGTGTTAAAAGAACAAGGAAGCCGACACTTATGAGCTTTGTTTTTTAAATTGGCGGTGATAGTAACAGATTCTGCTTGAAGACTAATTTCTACTGGAAGTTGCTTGTGATCCTTTTGATCTGCTCCTTCTAGTTAATTGAAGATTTCGTAATGCCGTGTTGATTCATTGAATTTGTGCTTTAATTTCAGAAAGCAAATTTATAGAGCTAATTGCTGAGACGCTTGCATTCCGTGAAATTTGAATGTCACCAATTTTATCAGCCATTTTAACAAGGTTGTCTAAGGATTCAGAAGATGTTGCTAAGATTGCTTGCGTTTAGAATGGTAATCTATGTAACCACATAGTTCTCAAAGAATCTTCGGTAACACCACCATTGGCTATGTTTTTCATTTCTCGCAGAAGGGCGCTCGGTTTTCTGTCACCGATTTCCATGATTGTTAGCAGTGTTTTAATGCGATTTTCCTCGGAAACAGCGAAATGATCAATTAGGCGTTGTTTAATTTGTTTATAGGCGTCACTGGGAGGATTCGTAACAATATCACTCACCTGGCTTAGTATGTCTGCATCTAAATCAGCCAAGATGATGAAATATTTCGTTTCTTCATTTGTGACACGATGTAAGGAAAATTGTGCTTCAACTTGCGCAAACCAAAGAATTGGATTCTACTTCCAGAAACGAGGTATCTTAATAGCAAAATTTAAATTATGGTTGTGTGCATCACAAACCGCAAAAGCTGAACTTTGCTCGGTTGCAGAACGCGTAGCAGGCATGTTGTTTTCCTTAAATTGTATATCACGTCGAAGTCACCAATTGAAACAATTAAAACACGGACGTTAAGTTAACAATCAGAATGTCTTTATTGTTTCACTTTTTTTTAACAAACTCAGGCTTTTTATATTTTTATTATTTTACAATAAAAATCAATGATATAATAACTAAAAACTATTTTTAAATGCAAAGTGTTTTTATGCAAAGTATGTTATTCCTACACCTTCGCCACAAAAAGTGAAAAAAGGGTATATATAAGTTTGTCACTCCGTGTCTAATTTCTACAATATCCATTTCCGAACCCATAAAGTATATACATTCTGAATCCTTATGCATAACGAAGGCGATTGAGCGATGTCCCTCATTCCGTCCGTGCTAGTGTTGATCTCAAGTTTGCCGAGGCACTATATCAGTTAGAAAAAAGAAAAGTATGTAAATCGATCAGACATAGTGTCGAAAGAGGTGCTATTGGAAATCAGCATGATCGGTCCATGTTCTTCGAGCCAGCTGGCAAAACACCACGCCTACATCTGGCGCTCGCCCATATTTCAGAAATACGGGGCTCTGAAATTTTTCAATCATTTTAAATATCAATATGAGTATAATTTTAAAGGTTTTGAAAAGATCTTTCAGAAAATACTTAAACATTTAAAAAATGCTTAACTCATTAAGAGCCGATGAGACTTTAATGTCAAACTTTATATAGAACATTTAAACAAAAATAATAAACTTTGCTAAAAAATTTGTTTAAAAAAATTTAATTTTTACTAAAAACTGAAAATTCAACAAAAAAAGCTCTAGATTACCAACAAATTGTAATTTCACTAGACGATTAAAACTTCACCAAAATATTTGTTTTTACGAAAAATTTGTTGATGTGTCACCTAAATCAAGATGTGTAGAGCGATTAGATCTAAAGAAGGACTTCACGGTCACCCTGATCGGGAGGAATTTAAATATATAGGCTTCGATAATGTATTAAAGGCTTTTTGAATAGTAGTGCTAATGTAGAGGTGTACAATACGCCCAAATTGGATGGCAATAATTCTTTAAAAGATTAATTCAAACGTACAATTATAAATAATACCAAGTTTTATAGTCTAAGTAAAATTTCAGGTACAACACTTAAAGAGTGTTAATTGTAATATATACACAGAGAAAAGAAATTCGTTGTGTGAACCGAATTTGTTGCCAATCGAATTTCGAGGTTGTGTGTATTATCTTGAATTTGGTTGTAATAACTGAATGAGTATGGCACTCACAACTATTTTTTAAAATGATTTTTGGGTGACTATAGAATATTATTGTGAACTAAATAAAACATTATGATTTTTTAATATTTACTTTTATTAAAAATATAAATTATAGGAATAGGATTTTATTTTAATTTCATGATTCGAACCATTTAATTTAACCTTTTCCTTCTCTTACATCATGATTCTCTTTTTCCATACAGTTTTTTTTAACTTGCCATCCCATAACGCACGTCTTGCCTCTGTAAATAGTATTAAACATTTTAAAATTTATTTTATTTACATATGGATTTGTGAGATAATTTTAAACTTACCACTAAACAATATTGGAGAACTTTTCACCACTTTTAAAAAATTTTTGTACATTTAAACTGAAATATTGTTGATTTTTTAAATAATGAGTACAAATTAAATTTTAGTACGTCAAAAATTTTTCTATTTTAGAAAATACAATTGATTTTTGTAGTTCTAACTACAAAAATTTGGTTTTTTAGTAGTAATGTGCTGAATAAGTTTAGTTGCAATTTCCATTTAATAGAATAGATTTTAGTAAAGATACAAATCGGTCAGGGTAACTTTTTTAAAAGGTGTTACAACCATCATTTAGATGCAATTATCAAATGTTAGTTTTTAATATAAAAAATAAGTCAAGATTATAATTTATTAATAATAAAACTCAAATTATTATTTTAGTATTTGAATCTTTAACATATCGATGGAATTTTTACCAGTCTTTTTTCTGTGTGTAGTTAGATTTATTGAATGCAAAAGAAATCGAAAGCGAATTGTGAAGCATAAAATATGATGGTTTAAAGAATTTGGCTAATATATTTGCAACAACTTAAGGAATGTTTACCATTCTCTTGTGGCTAATCCTTTAAGTAACAGAAATCATTCATGGGTTAACCACTTAATTAAAGGGGGCTAAGAAAGCCTTCAAATTCACTAATGAACAAGCTAACAAATTATTACCCTCAAGCGGTTACTTACAAAAACACTTGTTGAAAGCAACAATTTTCTTTGGACTAGAAGGTATTTTAGAATTATCAAGCTTAATGCCGAATTTCGCTAAAATAGTAAAAAGCGAAAGAGAAAAATTTAACTTGAAATAAATTATACTAACAAAGTAAAGTGAATTCTAAAAGAGTTTTTATGTGTTTTTATATCAGTAATGCAAAACATCAAGTCAGATTTATTTTCATAAGAAAATCAATTAATAATAAAGATAATTCATCAATATTTAAATCCCTTTATTTATAATGACAAATTAATGTTTGAATTTATCATTTTGTATTTAATACATGCTATTTCCCTCTCTTTGTGATATAGTTACGGTAATTATGAAATCGCTTTTTAAATTACATCCATATGTAAGTGACAGCAATACTGAAATATTGTAATAAAAATCTACATACATGCACACATAATTCTTTAAAAAAATATTTGCTTTTAAAAAATCTAGTCAGAAGGTAAAGTGCTTTTACGTAAACATATTGCGCAGAAACATTTTTTTATTCTTGCTCCATGTCGTAATCCTTATATTATCATATGTACATATAAATCGGTATAAGAAATTCTTTCCTGTCATAAAGTTTTTCAGTTCAGAAAAAGCGTTTTTATCGAGGAATTAGTTATACCCTTTTTTCACCTTTTGTGGCGAAGGGTATAGTAATAATAATAACTAGTACCGTGGCAAAGTCGACTTCGCTATGTAAATTACCTGATGGACTCGGCATTCATACATCCGCGATTTTCATGCAATATTTAGAACAAGTATTTTTAACGTGTACTGATGGAAAAGCGTAAAATATCTCATTATTACATTTTATCATCATAGAAAAAGACAACACTAATTAAGTTTAACACATTCAAACACAATAAATAACAAAATCACATAAACAATGGAAAAAGATTAAGACAGAATTTTACATAACAATAACACGAAAAATTGATTCCATAGAAAACCAACCACGACAAACACAGCCTAGCAGCATTTAGACATATGATTCACAGACTCCCACTTGCTCCAGATAAATATAATAAAGAACTCGACACAATTTACACTACAGATAAAAATAACGGTTACAAACACGCTACTATAGACAAACTACTCAGGTAATACAATAAAAAAAGAAGACAAAGAAATAATCGATACGACACATTTTTACATAAACAGGACCATAAATATTAAGATTTTTTCAGAAAGAAGGTTTACAGACAACACTAAAAACGAGCAATACTCTGCGAAACAATCTCAAGACATCAACAGAAAGAAACGATAAATTTAGTACCAGCGGAGTATACAAGGCCCAAATCGTCGCATTCGCAATCGAATAACTTTGATCTAAAATTTACATTTTGATATCGCCGTACTCGATATCGAATAGCTTGCATCGAAATTTGAGATCGAATACCTTCACTCGAAATTTTATTCGACGGGCTGAGAGGTGTCGTGAACATAATCATATGTTTTTATAAGCAAAATAAAAATTTCATTGTAATTAATAAAGTTTTTCTTCAAATAAATAATAAGAAATGTAAGTATTTACATATTAAGCTTTATTTTCATGAATGATAATATCAAAATCATGACCTTATTGTTAGTCCCAATTCGCACGATGCAAGAAAATAAGACTGCTTATTTTCATTTTCTTCTTTGAACTTTCATTAGCGTTCGCACAGTACAAGTCTTATTGCTTCAATTGTTCAGATTTTTGCATGAATGTACACACACACATCTGTGTTTTTTGTTTTACGAATATGGAAGCAAAGCGAATTGCAAGTACAAGCAAGTTTGTACTCATTTAATTTTACCTCACCCCGTTGCCTACAACCTAATCAGCTCAGCTTAAATACTTGCATCGTGCGAATTGGAACTTAAAGACAATAAAATAAATGGCAAACAAAAAGAGCTCATGGCACAATTTATGGTTGCAAAAAATTTAATACCAAATGTGGCAATGTAAATGTCGCTAAAAGGCCATGGGATGAACTTGCAAACAAATTGAATACGTACGGCCCAACTATGGAAACTGTGTCTGCTTATTTGTTTATTTTTATAAACTTCAACCAATTTTTAAATTTATAGGTATACGCAAACCAAAAGCACATTGCTAAAAAGAAACAAGGAATCTAAAAGAAAAATCGATGATTGACCGTACGAAGAAGTGCTTTTATCATCAGAAGAAAAACAATTTATTTAAGCTGCAGGAATTGAAGCTGCTGTTGAATGCGTCTTTAGCTTTACGACATTAGGTAAACAAAAAGTCCAAATAAAAACATTTTGAATCAGTCCCAAAGTTTAAAAGCCTTATTATATGATGACAATTGTACGGAATCAGAAGACATGGTGGAAGAAACGGCAAGAATAAAAAAATATACGTTCATTATTTGATGGTCTCTACAAACCAACATGTGTTCCCTCTACACAGCCTATAACTATATATAACAAGAAGTATGAAACACTATTTTAATATTTATTCATTTTTACTAACCTCCTGGGATCTTAAACTTTTCTATGAATGTATTCATACATTCATATGAGTTCTCCACTTCAAACATTATGACTTACATACAGTACTTTGGCACATGTTCACTAAATAATCATTTTCAACGATGCACTGGAAGCTTTCAGCGGCTAAAATCGACAGTGTAGCTGCTAACTGAAGTTTTCGTGGTAAGGCTACTGACATGCCGCTTGTTAAGTCTAGTTAAGATAATACAACAAAAAAACCTAAAAGCATTCACATAGATTTATACATATATGTACATTAGTAATTTATTTACTCAATATAAACTAAATATTCCATACGTTGCGTCGCACAGTGGCACATTTAGCGAGAAGGAGGTCAAAAATCCGTAACTTTTGATTGGATCGGAATTTTTATATGGGTTTTTTTTCTGTTTTATTAGTGGGATTTTAAACTTTAATTTTTGATGAAAAGCATAAAAGTCGACTGAAAAAAAAGTTACAAATGGTTAAATACTCGTTACCATTATTAATTGAAGTTGAGTATAAAAGATATGTGTTAAAACATAAATTTTTTTTCATATCTACTTTGTCCTATTCTTATTGTTACAAATTGTAATTATTAATAGTTTTGTAAACTACATCCTGTCAGGAAATACCAAATTTTGGCCCTCTAATATTTTTAACTTTAAAACAAGAAGGGCCAACGGTTGGTTTTTTAAACATTCTTTTGAAATAAAAAATTTAACATTTTTATAATAATAGCGAAAAGTTTTAATGAAAAAATCTTATTTTAGTTAAGGTTTTATTTTATTTATAACAGTTTGTAAAATAAATATTAGTTAATTTACATTAATACGCTTACTTTCAAATCAAGGAGCCATTATACATTAAGCAATTTTAGTAAAAATTTCTCTAAATAGCATTTAATTCGACTGGAGTTTTTTTTTTCCATTTTTATCAATTGTTGGACATATATGGATCTAAAGTACACAACAAAATAGTGATAAGGTCTTCATTAGTATAACATCCAGACATTTTTCTTGTCTTATGTTCGCGAAAGAATCTGTAGTCTTTGTTCCTTTTTTCTTGCGCTCTGTTGAATGTTGAATGATTTGTTCCCCAATATACAAAATTTTATGAACCATTGAAGACATATATCTCCAAAAGTATTTTTCATTGTAAGGTGCAGCTGTTTTATTGCGTAATCACCAAATTTTTTTGCATTTATATTTCTGCTGCATGCTAAGATTTTGAATCGTCTTAGTAACTAATACTCTATACCTGTGATAGATGCTGCAGATTTTGAATCGGAAAAAATCTTCTTGCAGAATTTTCATCATTCGACTTTCCTTCTCCTTATTTATGTTGGTCGATTATAAGGCCTAGCAGAAGATATCTTCCTTGAATTTGTTTTTTTTTTCTCGTCTTTTTGAAAAAATAAAGACGTACCAAGAATAATCAGGTACAGATCATTCCAGGCAGTGTGTGCGCACATCTTTTTTGTGTACAAAATTGTGTTATTCAAATAAGCAAGGAATTAGCGTACATTTCTTTACCTATGTGATAATAAAACTTATATTCGAAATAATGCCATAATAAACATGTGCATTCACGTATTTTATTTAGGACTTTTTTTTATTTACAAATTTATTATAATTAAAATTATAAAAATCAAAAGCTAAAAGCACTAGCAACACTGGCTATCGTCTTATTATTTCCTGAATAGGTATATGCACACGTCTGTTAATATATGTACTTACATATGCGTTTAGAAAGCTAATATTGGCGATTTTAAATTTATTTTTTGTTATGCAAAAAGGTTTTTTTTAAGGAATTCAAAGACTTTGTGAATATTATTATTAGTTGGTGTTTTTAGCAAATCAATTATGTTGGAAGATTTGCAAACCGATACACGTAAGATTAATAGAGTCGGCCAGTCTGTCAAGATGTGAAGAACTGTTAATGGTGAAGAGCCACAGAAAGTGCAAAATCGTTGCCCAGTTTTGTTGATCAAATATTGGTGGGTAAGACGTTTATGTGTTAGACGTAGCCTTGTAATGCATTTATTTTGTAAACAGTTGGTTGAAGATGACATAATTAAGGGCTGTTTTGTGGGATTTAAGATCTTGTAGAGGTGATTGTATTTGTTCCATTTGTTTTCTAAGGACATATTGAGTTTTGTGGTAGCACATCTGGCTAACAATTTTTTGGATTTAGGAATAAATAGATATGTAGGTTTCAGGTAAACTGCTTTTGCAGAGATCCATTAAAGTTTAATCTTTGTCTTCATATTTATTATTTGTTGTTGTATAGAAGAAATAATTCATTATTATTGTTTTGATATTAAGCAGCATCAAATACGGAACGACTGTCTGTGCATATTATATATTTGCTGGGTGAAACTTGGCACAGTTGTAGAGATTCAATTATTTCTACAGCTTCAGCTTCAAAAATGGTTGTATTTTGGGGTAATAACCCTGTTTTTAGCATACTTCCTGTTTCATCAGAAGTGGCAAAACCAACGTGATTTGTTGTCTTTGAGCCGTCTGTAAAGGCGAATAGCCAACCATTCTTCTTGTATTCGGTGTACAATTCATCAAATAAAGATTTAAAAAGAATAGGGTTTGTATTGTTTTGCCAAAATTTTCAAAGCTTTTTAAAAAATTGTTTGATTCAAGCAGCCATGGGGGGCGAGATACCAACGTTAGAGAATATAGACTTATATTATGTTTTTTTGCAGTATTGAGGATATCGCATAGGGTTGAAGGATACTTAATTTTTGTTTTCCTCTTTTTTAACAGGCTTACATGCTTATGAAGCAGGGATAAGCTGGCGCAGCTGCTAATGTGCAGTAGACGGTGCAATAGTCAATTGGCACGAACACGGAGGGGTTCAAACCCACCTTCTGCCTGCATGATCGTGATCGGGCTAGTGCGAAAAGCTCTAAGACTTGTTTTAATAGCCGCATTTAGAATATTTTCAATAGTTTTAAAATTTGTTTTGGAAGTCTTATTGTAGATTACTAGTCAATAATCGATTTTTGACAATATAATAGATTTCACTAATCTTAGTAGAGTATTTGTGTGCATTTGGCTTTTAGCTGATGATAAATACTTAACAATATTTAATCTGCTAGTTAAATATTTTTTTTAATTAATTACAATGCTGTTTAAAATTAAATTTACTATCAAAATTAAGACCTTAAATCTTACAATAGTTTACATTTTGAATAGTAAAGTTATTAAAATTTATATTTATTTCATCACAGTTACGTTTTTTGCAAATGTGCAGATGACATGTTTTTTCCAGGGAGATCCCTGCACCAGAAGTTGTTGACCATCTGTCAATTTTGTCTAAAGTTTCTCAAAGTACTTGGGAAATTTTTCCATTTTTTTGTTCTTTTTCTATTACAGCATAGATGCAGTAATCGACTCTTTTATCGATTTTTAAGAGACGGCTTAGGTCGTCGAAAGAAATTATAAAAAGAGTTACGGATAGGGGCGATCCCTGAAGGAAAAATATTTGAAAAGGTGTCATTGATAAAAACGCGAAATTTTCTTTTTGTAAGGAAAGATTTTATGAACATTTTTGGTCCAATTGATCATTTGGACACTTTCTGAAGTACGACATGAATTCCTATTCTGTCAAAAGCTTTAATGAAGTCAATAGAAAGTATCGAAGTATGTTTTCTTGAAGAACGATTTTTGCATACAATGTGGTCAAGATACAAAAGGGAATCGATAGTGCTGAGACCGGACTGAAAACCTGTTGGTTATGCGATAGGAGTTTGTGCTTTTTGATAAACTACTTGATACGCCGGGAAACCATTTTCTCAAGTAGCTTTGCAATACATGGGAGTAAAGATATTGGTCGGTATGAATCTATGTTTTCTATTGGTTTATTGCTTTTGTGTATAGCTATCACTGAAGCTGTTTTAAAAAATTGGGGAATTGTGCCCGAATCAAATATGTTATTAAAAAGATTAAGAATACGGTGTTTGAAAAATTCTGGTACCTTATCGATTATAGGGTAAGATATATTGTCCGGGCCTGGAGTTTTCGCTTGAGATGTTCCTAGGCTATATATTAATTCTTGGGTTTTGAAAGTAGACTCTATATCCCTGGCTCGAGAGGAGCAAGTTGTTACAGCAAGAGAAGCAAGCGTCATAAAGTCATTTGAGAAGTTTGAGTCATCGGAGTTTTGGGACCAATATTTAGCAAAAGTCTTAGATATACAGTATTATTGTTAGAGGAGAGAAAGTAAATAGTACGGGGATTAAGTTTCCTGTTATTTTTCTTATATATTGCCATAAAGTTGCTGAGGATGCAGATGGGTTAAGAGTGTCAGTGAATTTTCTAAATGAAGCAATTTTTGCTAATTTTTTAGACCGATTAAATATGGCATTATTTTTCTTATAATTTATGAGGTTATTTATTGACATATTACGACGAAATTTTCTCTAAGAAGCCTGTTTTTATCCCTGAGATTTTGCAGTTCGGAAGACCACCAAGGAACTGTTTTTGTTTTTTTCTTATTAGATGTTACGGGGATGCTTTCGTTTGCCGAAAGCCTAATTATCTTTCTTATGGAGGCAGCCTCCTTATTGACATTGGGAGATGCATTAAATTTCTGATTGAAATAAAAAATTTTGTTGCGGTAAATTTCCCAATGGGCTTGTTTGGTGTTGAATTAAGAAGTTTTTGTCGGTTGGTATTGAGAATCAATCAGAAGTTGTCTCATAATGGGGTAATGGTCGCCATTGTGAAGGTCGTCTATAATATGCCATCGACACATTGGTATGATAGGTAAAGATGAAAGTGTGAGGTCAATATGCGAAAAGGTGTTGTGTGTACTGAGATGAGTAGGTGACCCATCGTTGAGTACCGACAGGTTAAGGTTTAACAAGAGAGATTGCGCATCTCTGCGGAGACAAATAAATGTTGTTGGTAGTTGAATTACCAGAGAAGTTTGGGTTGCTTGTTGTTGGTATGGATTGTAAATAATTCAACTGAATTTTGTTATTGGTGTCTTTTTGTTCGTTGGTTTTACGTTTGTTTCTTATTGTTTCGATTGTTTTATTAAATTCTGAAGTAAGGTTTTTAATGTGATCGGTGCGAACGGGGGAACGATTTTGTGCTCTTGTAGTTTTTTGTGCATTGGAATTTGAAGAGAGGTTTATTGTTGCTACTTTTAAATTATTAGTGGTAGGAATAGGAATATTGGCTGTAACAGCGGAGTAAGAAGTGGACTGTGTTGTTGTGTTTGATTTTTTTTTGTAAATTGAAATAGCAGCACGCATTGAGTATTTTTGTTTTGTTTTAATTTTAAGAATATCTTTTTGTTGAATATACTTTTACATTGGTTTCACGATGCGGGGTGATTTTCAGAACAATTAGCACAAAATGTACGAGTACAATCGTTTGGGGAGTGGGGAGGAAGATTGCAGTTAACGCAGGATGGAGAGTTGTTGCACCGTTTCATTGTGTGCCCTAACAGTTGGCAGTTTTTACATCTCATCGGATTTGAAATATATTCACGCACTTTTACTTTGTACCATAAAATGTCAATTGATTCCAGAAGATGGTATTAGTCAAAAGTTAAAAGAATAACTGCAGACGGTATTTTTTTCCATCCACTAATTTTTTATATTTATAAATATCTACTACTGCCTGTGAGCATCTCCTCTATGATTTCCTTACTCGGAAGTTTTGTCAGATACGGTGCATAGATGGTGCCTTTAGAGTAATTTAGTTGTTCATGTAACTTGCACACAATTGGGCATATGCCAAACAGTTCTTTAGATGCTAGAAACTTACTTGCAGTAAGGTTGTCTTTTACCAATAACAGTATTTCACCATCTCTTAATTGAGAAATAGAAATAATGTCTTTACTAATAAGATGAAGTGGTCTATGTATAGCATAACACGAATAATCGGACAAGGGTTTTTTGTCATCAATTGCAGCGACATATATGTATTTTGGGTTTTTCGCTTTTGAAATCGGAGCTGAAAGAGTAGGGAAATCGGAAGGAGATCTCCCTCTATCTCTTTTTTCCTTTTGCTTTGGCGACTACGGTCAGCTAGCAAATAAAACCGGTTATCCTCCAAGAGGGGGGGCCCGGGGGCCATTGTGAATAATTATCAAAATTAGAGCAAGCACTTAATATTTGATCACTTGTTGATAAAAAATATAAAAAATTTTGTGTCTTTTCTTTCTCCTTTTTTTTCAAATGTTTTTAATTTACAAGAGAATTTGCACTACACGTGATGCGCTAAAACAATACACAGAGAAATATGAACTGTACTCGTTGAGTGCTAGTCGGAGACTGAGATTATTCTAGTTTCATAATTCTTCATGATCTTATTGTTTCATGATATATTTGCCATTACCAACACTAATAGGTAACAAAAATTTCATTGAATAATTAGGTTTTTGAGAGTGTGATAGGTTGTACATATAGTGCGTTTGTATATTACTAGATTTCATTGCAAAAGTTATAAACGCTATATTTCAAGGGGATTTGAAAAAAAATTTGCTTTAACTCTGTATTAAAAAGTTAAAATAATTCAAAAATAACTGTGTAGAAAAAAATTTTTTTCGAAAAATTTCGTGTATATTCACAATTTTTGCACAAAATATTTGACCTTCGGTCAGAAAAATTGCTATAATGCACAAGGTCGCAACCTGGCACACATATAATAGGTGTGTAGGGGAGCTTTTGGGCCATAATACATAGAAATATCTTTTTGACGAGATTTTTGCAGAATACTGACCTTTTTTAAAACAAAAAATTTAACAACTTCAAAAAAACGCAACGTTTTTATTTTGATAGGCCTTCTCAAAATATGTGCCAGTGTGCGTCGGACAATGATATGGGATCGCTTTTGTTCCGTAATTGTCTTCGGAATGACACTTTCATCAGTGGAACCGTTAAATAATGTACGACTGCGCACGGCTACTGGGGACTTAGTCACTGTCTATGAAAGAGCCAGGGTAAAACTGACTATAGGAAACATAAGCGTTGACCATGTATTTGTTGCCGCCGACATAGGGGATGAAGTTATCATTTGTGCAGACTTCATAATAACCAACGGTATTAATCTGCGAGCAAATAATGATCTGGCGTGACGTGTGGGGATACCCCTGGATGTTGGTTATGAGAGCAGGACCGCAATAAGAAAGCTATTTGCCGTTGAACGCCAGAAGTTACCACCTCAGGCGGAAACTATAGTATGGTCACGTGTGGAGGCAGATTGTGAGGATAACCGGTTGAGGGTGGTAGAACCAAAATAACTAAAAAAAACATCTTAGCAGCTAAAGCCCTCGTGAGAACCTGCGATGATGGCAGAGTTCCTATTAAAGAAGGTAATCTGTTCAATAACGAAAAGACGATTAAACGAAATTTTGAGATGAGTCGATGTGAGCCAGGAGAAGCCATAATTAATTGTGCGGCGAATTCAGTATGCTCCGAAATAACAGCCAGAGAACGCAATATACTAGCAGAACCGTTAAAAAAAATGGGTGGCAGAACTAAAATTTCTGACAGAAACAAAGCAAAGCAGTTGCTGCGAAAACATGCCTCCGTCTTCGCCCTAAATAATAAGAGCCAAGGTAGAACGGCAGTTGTGAAATATGAAATTAATACTGGCGAAGCGAGGCCTATAAAACAAGCACCTAGAAATGATCCCCTAGCAAAGCGAATCAATGTCAAGGAACCTGTCAGCAAAATGGAACGGAACGGAGACACTGAGCCATCCCTCAGTTCGTGCAGTTCGCCAGTAGTTTTAGTAAAGAAGAAAGACGGTATTACCAGGTTTTGCGTTGACTACAGGAAGCTCAATGACGTCACCAAGAAAGACAGTTATCCGTTGCCTAGAACTGACGATGCCTTACACACGTTGGCCGGAACAAAATGGTTCTCTACCTTGGACTTGCAGAGCGGCCATTGGCAAGTAGAGATAGCCGATAAAGACAAGGAGAAAACTGCATTTAGCGCAAGTGGTGGTTTATGGCAGTTCAATGTGAAGCAACACCCCATCTCCTTTCGAGTGTTTAATGAAACGTGTACTTTAAGGTCACAATTTTAAGACGTGCTTAGTGTATCAAGATGACATAATTGTGATGGGAAAAACTTTTGACGAACACCTCAAACCCCTGGATGAAGTATTGAAGCGTATAGCAGCTGCAGAATTAAAATTAAGTGTTAAGAAATGTGCTGTGTTCCAAAAGAAGGTCAAATATTTAGGGCATCGTGTTACAGCAAAGAGCGTATCAACAGATGAAGACAAAATACTGGCAGTAAAGAACAGGCCTGCCTACTGCAGCGTCTTCTAAACCGAGGTAATGGTTATTCTGAAAACATCCGAAAAAGTGCTTGGGGGCAAGCACTTCGGCCTTGCCATGCGGATCTTTTCGGACGGTCAGGCGGCAATCAGGGCGCTTGGAGGATAGTTCCTGCTGTATCTCCAGATAACTGTGGACTACACTAAAACTCTGTCGATCCAGGCAACTGCTCAGACTGGACAGGAAATTCATAAGTATTACGGTCTCGGTACTTACTGGTCACTGTCTAATAGGCAGGCATGCTGAACGGCTGGGTTTTCCCTGTTATGATTTCTGTCGCAGCTGTGCCTCGGAGGATGAGGAAAAGAACGTTCTGTATCTCCTGTCCCATTTCCGATCCCTAGCTCGAAGAAGATTTAGAATTTTGGGCTCACCTTTCCACAAGACTCTTAGGGAGCTATCATCTCACCCTATAGGGAACATAGCGAAGTTCATCCGGGAATCCTCATGGTTCTTAATTGAGTAGGGGAATCGCGCCGCCTTCCTTGTGGTATCACAACGGGCTATACAGTTGTGCTTAAGTGAGCTTCTTCTGAAGAACAGGCCTCGTCCACAAAATTTTTATGAGCTGCGTAGTTTTTTAGGGCTTTGCACATACTACAGAAGATTTGTGTCAAACTATGCTCAAATGGCTGCTAGCTTGCATGAGTTGACCAGGAAGTCGCAACCATACCACTGAAGTGAAGCAGTGAAAAAGCGATTCAGACGCTCAAGAAACTTTTGTTTGCAGTCCTCACCCATCCAATAGCTGGACAGAAATTTATATTTGACACGGACGCTAGCGTCTATGGAATAGGAGGAGTGCTTTCTCAGAAGATTAATGGAACAGAAAAGGTCATTGGTTACTACGCACGAAAATGTGCAAAAAGTAACTAACCACAATCAACAATTTAAAAGTTTTCTAAAAACCCCATATTCGCAAAAAAACACATTTATGCTATTGAGTAATTTTTTATATTATAATTGTGCAAAGAAATAACTATATATATATATATATATATATATATATATATATATATATATATATATATATATATATATATATATAGATATATATATATATATATATGTATATACACCTGTGGTTACAAATATATGGTCAAGGGTATATACGATACGGCAAAATATAGCACTCTTACTTATTTAAGCATACATTTTTTTTTAACTATACATGCTTATGTAGAAAGTAACATATATGTAATACACATATTACATAAAAAATTATGCAAACAGTAACCATAATGCAAAAGGTAATTTGATTTCCACATTTATAGCAGCTGTAATTAATTTTGGCCAGTAATATAAAATTCGGTACAACTGAATATAAGTTCGAATAAAAAAACACAAAACATTGCTTTTTGTTACATTGGTATAAGAGTATTGCTCTTTCCCATGTTCATTGCTTTTGCCGTTTATTTAACTGCTCAAGAACATCAATGCACGTGCTTGCATTTAAATCTCTATTTGCTTTGACAGTTTTTTTTTGCACTACTTTTATTATGCCAACACAAGTTAAAAAACCGTTTCATTCATGCTATCTGAAAATTTTGAAAACTGCTCGAAACTCTGGTACCTATTCATTGCTGACCATTAGTTATCATAGTATTCATCATGGTATTCATGCATAAGTAAAAGAAATAAGAAACGAAAACAAAATCTTTGCATGTACGAACAATAACCACAAAAATATGCGCATGTACACACATATGTACATTAAAAATACACAAAAAATGAGTCTGTTGGAATATTCACAGTGTTGCCAATTTTACTGATCTTGTGGTAGTTAAAACTTTTTTGAACAAGAAAGTATCATTATTTCTTTTACTTTTTCTATTGCAGTATTTTTAATATATGCGTTACGAACATTAGTACAATTATAAAATGTCCTTCCTACCTATGATGTAAATTATAACCTACAAAATTAGCAAAAAGTATGTATGTAAAAATTTAAGAGTTTTAAGATCAGGGCAGTACCATGGTATTTTTCAGAGTGACCTTCTTTTAAGCAAAGAAATTTTTGACTATACGTGCTTGTAGTGCTGCCTCCGAGCGTGTTTTCTTCGCAGCAGGCAATATCAGTACCGAGAAACAAAATAAATTGGGACCTAAGTCTGTAAATAATATATTATTCTCGAAATACAAGTAAGCCTAAAGTAATACACCATTTATGTATCTACTTTTTTATTTGACCTACTTTATATAATCGCAATAACTTCGGAAAAACAGTTGGAAAGTTGACAACACTCATTCTACGTACAATACGAAAATTCTCTTTTAGTTCTGTGTGCACTTCATTCACAAGTATTCACAAATTATTCATGAATACCGCGTCTGTATCTTTGTGAATAACTGCCCAGCGGTAAACATTTGAAGCCCTTCACAATTCAGGCCTTCTTGAAGGCCTTCTTTACGATCCGATTCTCATTCCAATCTGCTTTCCGAAGAAGGCCTTCTAGAAAGCCTCCTCTTTCCCTTCTAAAACATGCAATTCTCCATTTCTAAAGATCCGATACTCTTTTAAAGAGAAGGAATACTGGAAGCAGTTTTTTTTTCAAGTTTTTGCTTGCGCAGAAACTGAGGAAAGCAGTAACAGTTATAGAAAGAAATAAAAAATTTAAAAGAAGAGAAGAAAACAAGAAAGAATTTAAATTAATCAGTTGGGTTTAAGTGTTAAAAAGAAAAAGTGGTTGATTTACATAATATTAGTAAGTAAAAAAATAAAAAACATTCCCAAATAAATAAATAAATAATAATAAAATGCACAAAAGAAGTTTAAAGCGACGAATAGAATTAGAAAAAGAAAAAATTTTTCTAAAATATAATAATATAAATAGTGAAATAGGTAACAATACTTCGGACAGTGAAAATAATATAATAATATATTATATATTTTTTATAATAATATAAAATAGAATAATATATAATAATGCAGACTGAAATAATAATAGTAATATTTTATTTCTGATGGCATTTAGGTAATTTTAGTTCAAAGCTTAGGAGGCATTCCGTGAAAGGCCTTCCAGTAGGTCTTTTGTAGAAGTGCTTTTAGAAGTACTGTTTTAGCAGCGAGTATGGAAGGTCTACTCCTTCTTTTTACCGCTGGGTGATGACATTTAGGTAATACATGCAATACATACATACATCATATTTCATCATACGATCGCTGTGTGAATGTGTTTTCAATCCCTTCATTGGCATCGTGTGTCAACAACATTATTTTTTTGTAAACGTATTTAAAGCAATAAAAACAATCCAATATTTTTTCTATGGTATGTATGTATGAAGTTTGAAAGAAAAATAGCTGTTGTTAATAAAAAAAAGCAAGAAAACAGTACACAGCAATAAAGCCGATTTGACATATGAAAAATGAAAGGGTCAAAATTACTAATATTTCTCTCAACGAAGTATAATGAAATTTAGGTTTGTATCTGTGCAAATATAGAAGAACGTTCCCTACAAGAACAGTGACCATCATTTGACCCATCAAATGATAATCACTGATGATGGAAATATCCATCATCGCTTAGAACAAAGTTTCTATCACATTCTTAAAGCAAAAATGAAAAACTTGATGGAAACTTTTGTGTACATGTGATTTTGCATCTCCCTCTAACTAATGAATCTTTCCATTAAAAAATACTTATATCTGCACTGCTCACACTACTTCAGTTTACTATATAGTGATGCCAGAAGTTCTTATCACACTTGATGGATATACCCGTCACGATTGATGAATATACTCTCATTTGAAAAATCGAACTTTTTTAATAAAACAAAATTTAATATTTTCTAATATATATACATGTTTCTTTTTTAATATCTAAATAATATTTTAAAGTATAAAAAATGATTTTATTTAAAATATAATAATTAATTCTTATCTCTTTAGTCTGTAGCGGCTTCGCTATACTGACTTCTTCATACTTTTTTTCAAAATCAAACGCTTCTTGCTGTTGGAAAACACCTTAAAGTAAAAGAAAATAAACATTTATGTATAAATAATTTAATACGCAATAAACAAATAACTTTTTGATTGACTAATCTACAGTACATACCTCGCAGGGAGTTATTAACCAAAGAGAGCCTTGCTTATCCCACCTTCCATCCGAAAAAAATTGATCGCATCACAGTGCGTACATTCTGCGATATCCCCCTAATCATATGTAAATGTGATGTCTAAAAAATATAAATGTAAGATTATTAAAATACTTTAAGCATGAACTTATGTTCTTTACCATTGTTTCAGTAAAACCTTTCGACTCCTCCAACTTTCTCTCCATCTCTTTCACCGCTAGAATGTTCTGCAAAGGGAGCATGCTGACGACTTCATCAAGTTTTGAGTCGTAAGTCTCCTTAGCCAGCCGACAGACGGATTTCTCAACCTTTTTAATGACCACCTTGCACTCCATCAAAATTTTTGGAGAATACGAATTGCAAAACTTCTTAGAATTTAAAATAAATTATAATTTTATACTCACATGATTTCCTTCTAACCCTGGACCTAATCTTGAAAGGGAAGGAATGCATTAAATGGAAAAATGTTTTAAGCCAATAGAATTTTTTAAACGTTATAAATAACCTTTGTATTTCCGATTAATTTTGGACGAAAGTGATGTTGGGGCACAAATCTTGAGTGTTTCTACCAAATACTGTTGACTGAAAATCAGAGAAATACATAAAATTAAGCAAATAAGGAAAAGTATAACACATCAAAAAACAACTTACAATTTTTGATTTAAAGGCTTCATAAGTTCTTCCAACTCGAATCTAACTCTTTAAAGGCTGTGGCGGTTTTAAATACCCGCAACATGACTGTGAAGTTTTGGGTTTCCAGTGTCAGGTTCATTGGACACAATCTCTGCACTTCAACTGCTTGCAATCCCAAATGCAACTTACCTTTCTAATTCCACATTGCACTATTATATTTATTTTAAATTGTTTGTTTTTTATTTATTTTTTCTTTAATTTTTGCTTTTATTAAATCAACATATCACTTTTATAACTATTTGATATGAAACTTAACCAATTTCACACCAGCTTCCCATAATCCTCCAATAATAAAATGCCATCGAATTTTTTGTGGAGCGAGTATAGGAATTATTGAACGGTTATTGCGAAACGAGGTTTTGAAATCTTCATATAATTTCCACTCTGTGCCTACAAAATTTGTTGCATTGTCAGAGTAGATGTCAGAGCTTACGCCGCTTCGCCCAAAAATTTATTTTAAAGCAGCCAAAAACGCTTCTGCTGTTAAATCGCTGACTGCCTCCAGATGAATAGCCTAAGTTGACATACATACAAATGCGGCTATGTAGCCTTTATATGACTTCTTCCCCTTCCTTTTGAACATCTTAGTTGCACAGGACCAGCATAATCTACACCGACATGCTGGAATGGAGCAGATATCGTAACTTGAGGCTCTGGAAGACTACCCCTTTATTGTTTTGATCTTTCGTGACCATACCGAGTGCATATGGAACAGCTGCGTTGCCTTAACAGGGCGGTTTCCTCCGTGCAATGTTGATAAATGAGCTTTTTTAATCAGTAACGATACCAAAAATGACTTTTTCATTGTTATTGGATATTGTTGATCGTACGGTAAGCCTGCATTTTTCAACAGGCTCACTATTTGACTGTCCTTATGTACTGTTGCATTTCTTTTTAAGCTCGCCATTTTTTCATGAAATTCTATTTTTTATGACATCTAAATATTCTCTTTTCTGACCCTTCTATTCCTTTAACGGATAAATGTTCTGAAGGTTTAGGTATTTTACGTCGTCTGTCAATAAATCTCTTGATATACGCCACCACTCTTGTTAGCTTTGTAAAGCTTTTAACATAATCTATTTAAGGTATTGACAATTTTTTAAGAGTAGTAGAAGCCAATAACTTTTCTATTTTTTATTTTTTCCTTGGCCATTTTTAGGCCGAATGTTTCAACCATTCCCGACCATTCTAACATAGCTAATGCTTTTTTAGTTTATGTGCACTAGTATCTCGGGATGCTACGTCTGCTGGATTTTCTTTACTGCAAATGTAATTCCAAATAGCTTTAGGAATAAGATTTATTATTTCTGCCACACAGTTTTTAACAAAGTAATCTTTATTTCTTTTATTCGCTATCCAAGCCAAGGCAATTGTTGAATCTCTCCAAGCGTACAGTGAATGTTGTCTTTTTAAAATATTTGCTTTCTTAAATAGCAGCTTCGCTAAGAGATTTGATGCGCATAATTCAAGCTTTGGCAATGTTTTTTAAAGGATTTGCTTTAATTTTGGATGCTAAAAGTGTAATTGAATTTCCAACTTTTAGATAAACGACTGCAGTATATGCTCTTTTAGAAGCATCAACAAATCCGTGTAGTTCAAACTTTTGGTTCGTTTCTATTTTTAACCATCGCGGTACACGAAATTCTTTTATGCTAGGTAGATCATCTGTAAACTGTTTCCAATCTTCAATTATTTCATCTTGTAGAACCTCGTCCCATTTACAATGCAATAGCCAAAATTTAATAACTAATTTGGCGACAATACCGGTAATAGCCATCCCACCGGATCAAAAATTGATGCAACTTCTGCCAGAGCCTGTCTTTTCGTTATTTTATGGCCTGTTGAAAAGTTAATGTTGAAGCGGAAATCATCCATTACTGGGTCCCATTGTAACCCTAATGTTTCAATAGTTTCATCGTCCTTTATCGTAATTACTGCATTCTCACAAGAGCTGCATACCTGTTTAACTATATTTAAGTCATTTGACAACCGTTTTCTTAGTATAAAGCCATAATAAGCCAGTTGGTTCTACAACTCATGACGAATAATTTTGCATTAAGTTGTTGTGTCAGTACCCGTCATAAGATCGTCCATGTAGAAATCTTCTTTGATGATATTGCTTATTTCTTTGTTCTGATAACGAGCAGATGAAGTTCCATAGGCAACAATTTTTAGTTTGTATTCTTTTATACTTTCTTTCTTAAACTCTCTCCACAAAATGTGCTGATAAGATTGGAGTTTTTCTGCGGTTTTTAGTTGTCGGTACATTTTTTCAACATCGGCAGTAAGGATATCCCATATATTACGTTGTAGCCTAGGTCCGATACACATTATGTCAATATGGCTATTAACATTAGATGATTTTGCTGAAGCATCGAAAACCACTCTCAATTTCATTGTTAAGCTTTGTTCTCTGACCACGGCATGATGAGGTAAATAATATCTACCGTTACCTGGCTCACTTACCAGCTCCATATGACCCTGCTGCAAATATTCTTTCATAAATTTATGATATCCTTCCAGTAATTTTGTATCTGAATCTTATTTTCTCTCTAGTGAAAAGAGTCTAGCTATGGCCTGTTTTTTGGAGTCTCCAAGCTGATTGTTTCCTTTTTTAATAGGCAGATTGGCTGCTATCCTATTATCTGCATTAATTTCAGTGGTTTCGTTGAAGATTTCATAACATATGTTATCTTTTTTAGTACTGGTAGCATCCAAAGATAATTGATCAAGCTCCCAGAAGCGTACCAAGTTAGAAGTAGCTACTAAGGCTTTACCGGATTTATGTTTTTTATTAATTATACCTGATAAAATCCATCTAAAGATAGTGGATTGTACCAGTATGCCATCTCTTTTGAACATGCCTTCTTCCATTATATTGGGAACGATTTCCACACCAATAACGATGTCTATACGATCAGATTTATTTAAGTTGTTCCATTCGCTTGCACCGAATTTTAATGATTGACTTGTCTGTACTCCAACAAGATGTGGTAGAATCAGCGCATCTGCTTCCACAAAACGATCACTAATAAATTGGGGTTTCATAGTTAATTTTGTTTTGCCTTTCGATACAACTGACTACTGCACTTGCCAGCCCATAAATTTCTGTTTAATTTTTGATTCGTGGTAAAGATAATATTTGAGAAGCTTTCTCTGACATTGTTGTCGGTTGTGAACCATGATCAATCAATGCTCTTAAGAATACATATTCGCCATGCCATGATTTTACCTTAATTAGCACTGAATTTACTGTTTGGGTTGATGATGGTTTGTTTGTTTATAATTAATATGCAAAATATAATGATGCATTTTGCTGCATTGCTTATTATTGCTTATTTTTTGGAAACATCTCTTATCCATTTTATGGTTCAATCATACGTTAAAAATATTAGCACCTCGCACCCAAGTATTTCATTCTTCGACTGTTTAAGTCATAAATTTAGTACAATCTCGCATTTTATGACCACTCTTGTTACAGTTTTTGTTGTTATCAGTGTTATAATATTTTTTACTTGAAGATGCTTCTAACGCCTAACATTGTACTTCCGTAAAATGCATCACGTCACTTAGCTTTCGTACTTCTTTAAATTTTTTCGTGCTTTGCTCAAACAACACCAGCCCTTCTTTATCTAATTTTGTTTAAATAATCCTGCCAATAATTGGATCAGCATATATTAACTGTATTTCCATTGCCTTCAGTGCTTGGATGCTTTCATTTGTAATATTCAGCAAGTGTTTTAAGCTACCTGCCGAATTTATATTTGTACTCGGCTGTTCAAGTATTTTATCTATTAGTTTTGAAAATAATATACGTCTATTGTTTAAGCGTTGATTCAAAATTTTCCAGGCTGCTTCATAATTATTTTCCGTAATGGAAAGATTTTGAAATTATTTTAAGGCTTCCCCTCTTACGTGATTTTTCAGCCTCACTAGTTTTTCAACAGCTGAAAGCTTACTTATATAGACAAATTGATTAAACATATTTCGAAACGATAACCATTTCTCAATGCCGCCATTTAAAACCGGTATCCATATAGCATCCAACACTACTGCCTTTTTCTCTTCTTGCAAGGCAGATTTTTGCCTCGAATTGCCTTTCAATCAGTCCTAATTCTTCATTAAAATCTTCTTCGACGTAATGACCGACTGCAACCTCATGGTGAATTTTTTTTATTTTTACCATTTTATCTCCCAGATATCAAGGTCTGTTAATGATTCTTCTAGTTTTTGTATATCCCTTCGGAATTGTATAAGCAAGTTAGAAATAACTTTTTTCTCTGGATTCTCTCCAATTTTGAATGGATTGCTTTCTAATTGCTTTGTTTTTGATTCATCTTCAGATTTTTGTAAAGAGTTTTTACTTATTCTTTGAGCACTTTGAATTTCAAAAATTTGTTGAAACTAATGCTTCATCATTTCTATAATTTCATCAAGTGTAATAAACGTCGTGGTATCTTTAGGAGTTTGGCTATCTTTTTGTGTTGCTATCTTGCAACGATTAACCATTTATATTACCATATCAAAAAATTGTTTCTCAAAATATTCTTCTGAAGTAATACCCAATTTTTTTAATTTGTCGTCATAGCTCTTAAATTTATATTCTAGATTTTCAATACGCGTTAAATATATTACCGCTCTCCAATTTTGTCAAGATGTTAGCAATCTCATCAGTAATCTCTTTTTTTACCTCGTACAACTGTTGCCTATTAGTTAGTTTTATTCTTTTTAATTGTTTTTATTTCTTGCTTCTCCCTAAAAAGTCAAGCTTTCTCTATGATTAATATCGTTTTCGATTCTTATAGTCGTTGTTCTAGCCACGACCAACGTTTTTTTCTTTAATTTAGTCGCTGTTTTTTGCCACGACCAACTCTTTTTCCTTTAATTAAGTCGCTGTTTTTAGCCATGACCAACGCTTTTTTCTTTAATATAGTCGCTGTTTCACTCCACTTTTTATCGAATTACCATGTATAATTTAGTACAGGTGATCTACTCTTAAAATAAAACAGATCTTTTTTCTTTGAAAGTTTGTAAGACACTGTTTTCTTTAATTCAAATTTCATCTTTAATACAATCTTAAGCTAACTAGAAATACTCGTTTTTATTTAAAACAAAGAAACAATATACTTTAGTATAGATAATATATTGTTAATATGCTCATGTGTTTATTTTAAGTCTGGAATTTATTGATACACATCTAACGACTTAGATGTAATAAAAATAGTCTGGTGACTTGTTTTTATTACTGACACGCACTTAAAGGCTAAGTATTAAGATATGTTTATATCTTTTAAATATTTTTCTTTATAAAAATTGATAATATATTTGTACTGCTACCTCAAACAAAAACATTTCACTTACTTTCTATCATACACTATTTGCTGTGTCAGCCATAATTACAGTAATATAATAATAAGGGTTGTTTACCAACATAATAGGTAACCAACCTAAGCACTTAGCTTAACGAATATAATTTTGTTCAACTAAATTGAACAATGCTTAACCCATTGAGAAGATGACATTTTTTGACGTAAAATTATAAACAGTACGTAGGAAATCATTAGTTATACCATTTGCGAGAAGATCTTTGTGTCCGAATGAAGGCCTAAGGATAGAGGACGGTGAAGCGGTGAATCTGTAGTAAGCGCAGCCAATTTAAGTTTTAGTTATTTCCTTATTTTATACTTTATTTATTAGTTCAATATTTTTAATTATTTTTTTATTGCAATAAATTCATAAATACTCATACAAACTATATACTTAATAGAGCATTATACAAAAAAAAGATAAAAGAACAGTGATTCCTTCGGCTATGCTGAATCTTAAAATCTTTTCTACCATTAAATTTTTCTCTTCATAAAAAGCGCCGAATGCTATAAGTTTTTCTTAAGTCTGTTGTCCCATAAACGAAAGCTGAAAAAAGATACGGAATAATTCTTGCGAAAAAAAATTTTAAAGCTGATTTCAGCTGTCTGTCTATAACGGTTAAAAAATTTGGCAACATAAAGATTATATTAAATATTGGGAAAACCTGTAATTCACAAATCAATGATTTATTTTTTTTTCTCATAGCAGACTTAGCACAGCAACTCCTTATAAATTTCACCCGCCTGTCTAAAACTGTTCAACAGTTTGGAAAAAAATTAAATAACATACTATATAGGGACACCTATTAATTTCCAAATTTAATTTTTAAATTTGCTGTTAAATCGGACTTAATCATCAGATTCTTAATAAAATATCAACCGTCAGTCTATAATGGTTCAATAGCTTGTTCATATACATTAAATCATACATAAATCATATCAACTACCGTAACGCACTTTAATTTTTAATTTTAAATATTTATACTTTCTATTATACCAGTGTATATTATGACTAATTTTAAAGTATTTGTACAAAACGGTCAAGAGAGAGGGCCATGTAGGTATAATTACATTAATTATAGGAACACCGTAGAACTAATAACTTCAAAAAGTATACTTGTTGTTAAAACGGGTTTAGCAGTACAGATTCCTTGTAAAACTTAGTTGTGTCTTTAACAACATTTTGGAAACCGCCTACATCGTCTACATCTGTTCAAAGTATTGCGATATACATAAAACTATATAAACTATCGGGGCACATTCTGTCCAATTTTCAATCGTTTTTTTATAACGGTACAAAAGATGGGCCCATATAGATCAACTTATGTCACCCTTATGACACACTTTATCTGCCAGTTTCTCTTCATGCGAACGAACATTTCCTTCGTATATTTATATTAAAATAAAACAATTTTTTTATTTTGTTTTTGTTTTCAATACAAGTATACGAAACAAGTATTCGTTCGCATGTAGAGAAATCGACAGTATTTCTTAGAATTATTTTTGTATTACAAATAAAAAAATACGATGAAATTCCATACTTTTTTTAGCGTGTTTAAATGTACTTTTAGTGAAGTGGTGTTAATAGCATTATATTTTAGTGACCTTTAGTACACTTTTTGGTGACCTATAATTTTAATGATTTTAGCCTAATTTTTAGTGATACTTAATGCAAAATTAAATAACTTAATTTAACTTGTATTGAAAACAAAATTATAAAAAAAAACAAAATTATATTTTAATTTGTATTACCAAAATTCATTAACCCTTTTTTAGGTTGAATTTACAATTTCTACAACTGGGTTTAATTTTAATGGAAAGCATTTTTTATGATTATTACAATAACTGATTTAGCATTTATGAATAAACAATTTTAGGTACTTGGTAGCCGGTTAGCCATGCTAATATAACAAAAACCTATATTTTTAATGAGAAAGTTTTGGACGCCCATCATAAATAAAAAGAGGTTTAATACTAGAATACTTTTATTGCACGAAAAAGAGTTTGATCTAAGACAAAATATTTTTAAAATCAAAAGAATATAAAACAAAAATTAATACAAAAAGATCGGTATGATATTGAAGTGTTACATAAACGCTAAACTAATAAAGGAATTTGTCATCCTTGAACAGTACGCTAGGTTTGTGCACTGTTTTTTCAAAAACTTGATAAAACTTGCTTTTCTTTGCGAATTTAACTTTACGTAGAGTGATTTTTTTTTTTTTTTTTTTGTACAAAATTTAGAAAGTATCATAGTATCGGCAGCTGAATATTTAGAAATATTTGAAGCTTGGAGAATATATAATCCCTAGTCAAGGCAAAATTATATCCCTAGTCAAAACAAAATTATCAAGATGAAACATAATGAGACAAAACTAGTGTTTGGGATTTCCCGGAATTATTTATTTTCTGGGAAACGGGGAAAAAATTCTTGAAGAAAACAAGTTTATTTAATGAACTAATATTAAAGAATTTATAGTTTTATTAAAACATAAACAAACAAAAATAAATTTAAAATAATAGTTTTACCAGTTTATAAAACTTAAAAACATTTGTGCTATATAACGGGAGATAACAAAGATAAAAATACTGAAAAAGTATTATTAATTATTTTGTGAAATATATGATTTAAGAACTGCATTCAATAATTAACTAGACATTTTGTTTCTTGTTTTCGTTGCAAAATTTCCAACAATAGAAAAAACCCTTTCACTTTCTACTGAGGTGGGTTTTGTGGTCAACAAAGCATTACAAAAGATTATCTATATTGGTGTTTCAAATGAAAGTGGGTTCGAATAAATTAAAGTCCTTTTAAAACAAATTAGTCAGTTGTTGTCGTCAAAAATTCAATACAGCATATTATTTGGGCACTAGGCCAATGCAATATTTTAAGAACTTTTCTCTGTTTAAGGCAGTGTTCAATTTTTCAACTCTTGATTTTGTTTAATATATTGTACAAAGTACTTATATAATATACCCACTGGCAATCTTATTGCACAATACAATTATATTGTAAGTGTATTGGTACCTCTAAACCACCATAACGTTATCGGTAATAAGTTGGTTGTTCCCTTAAAAATTATACCCTTTAAAATAAAAGTGATGCAAGTCGAAATAAAAAAATGGACTGATCAATTACTTCAGACCACATTGCTTTAAACCAAAATAGTTTAGTGTGACTTTTATGATATCAAAAATGATAAGTTGATATAATTCGTCAAATAATTTTGAAATGATAACAAATATCTGAAAAATAAATAAATGAAAATGGAGAAAGTAAAACTAATTGTGCAAACCAGAAAAAAATTATGAATTTATTAAACAGAGCAGCGAAAAACATATTTTTTCATATAATGAATGTCGCAGCAGAAATTTGTCCAACAGGAGATTTAATAATAAGACGAGTGAAATTAACCTTATTGGATATTTAATAAATGATATGGGATATTTAGTAAATGAAATATTCGATTGTTTCCATCATATACGACCAAAAGCACAATTACCGAAGCAATTTATTTGTAAAAACGATTATTTTTATTTTGCGTTGTTTCATATGTTATAAACATTTATTAATACTGAATTGTTCTGTTTTTTATTTTTTGTTAACAATTTAATTATACGTAAAATGGGCTACTTTAATATGCCGATTTTTTTTAAATTAATTTGTCGATAAGGCCAATTTTTTTCTGCAAATATGCCGATTTCTTGTTAAAATCATCTGGCATCCTTATTGTACATGTAGCTTTTTTAGTACACAACACATGTTCTTTCTTGCCAAACACATGTTCGCGTAACAACCAAATATTTAAAAATAGCACATACAAAATTTATAATCTCGCATATTTTATATGAAAAAAATATGTGCGTTTCTCTGAGCTGTGTTTGTTTGTATTTATGTACGAGTTTTGCATATATAATACCCGTAAAAAACATATACATATATATTTTAAATAGGGACTCTTACTGATTTTTAAAATTTGAACTGTTTTTAAAATTGGAAAAACCTTTCAAATAAAAAAATTTTAAATTGGTTCAGAAATGACTGACTTTTGCGGGAAATAATATAAAAAACCAACAGTCAGACGAATTAAAAATTAGAAGGAGGCGTGGTATTTTTCCCGCTTCCTGGAAGAAAATGAAAATATACCAATCGATCAGACGTAGTTCGGTAAATTTTGCTATATATTATATAAGCTCGAAGTAGGAATTCATTAAAATCGTTTTGTAGCTAAACGTGATCAGTTAACTTGTTAATTGCTAAAAACTGAAGAAAATTTAAACATCGTCAGCATACATTAATATATTAAAATAATTGACAGGGAAGATGAAATAACGAAAAAATGGTCAAGAAATTAAGGAACACCAGCTTTTACAAATATATCATTGAACGAAATATTATTAAAGCGAACAGTCTGGTTTCTTCTTATAAGATAACTACTAATCCAGTTCAGACTGCAACGTGATATGCCTAGCAAATTCAACTTTATTAAAAGAAGTTTATGATAACTTAATCGAAAGAGGTGTTTTCTTTAGAAAAAATGCAAAACTAAGTTTCAGAAGTTAAAAATTTTAGTTGTTATCGAGCAACCCTCTCTAAAATAATGTTGACATATATATGACAATGACGATTTATGATAGATATAGATATTCAGCTAGTAGCTTGTCGAATAGTTATGTTTGACTCGATACCAGATTTGAATAAGGAAATAAAAAAAGAGTCTCTCGAGGAAACGGGAAAGTTACCAACTTAATATAAATAATTAAATAGCACGGTTAAAGGGTCGGCCAAAGCTTCCGCACATTGTTTTAAAATACGTCGCGTAACACCATCTGGACCGCAAAAAAATGACAACTTCAACTTTTTTTGTATAAAGCATAACATCATAGCAGTTAAAAAGCTATCGTTTGATTGTGAGCAATCGGATACGGATACCCATTTACATCAACTTATTGCTTGATAGAGTATATGCCAGCAAAATAATTCACAAAAATCTTGCTAATGACAACATCATTACCAGATTTTTCTTTTCCGAAACACTCGTACTTTCTATATTTTTAAAAACATTTATCCTAAAAAAATTCAAGTGTTTTTATCTCCTTCGAATTCCAGAGTAAACCACCAGGCGCGTACACATTTTGTTTGAGTAGGCTTCCATCAAAAATAGAGTAAATGGTTCCATAAAAAGCAGTTATTACTAATAAATGTAGAGATTTTAAGTAAATCATGCCAGCATGTATTGTTTATTAACTCATTCGGTTTTTTATAATTCGTTTTTTTAACAAAAGACTTCCTTCGTTGTACGAGATTAAGGTTTTAACATAGATAAATTGAAAAACGTAATTCTAAAAACAGGATAATACCGACCTTCAGGGAAACTAACTGCATCAGATCTGATTACCATAACGAAACAATTTTCCAAATCCATTGTAGACGAAATTTGTTGTCATACCTTTCGGTGAAGACCGTCGTCACTGGCTGTTTATTTGATACGATAGACGAGCGCTTTCGATGTAAAGACATAATTTTCAAGCCGCGTTTTGATTAACACTGGTTAGATAGTGTATGGACATCAAATATACCGAAAATACAAGACTTGTTTCCTACGAAATTAAGGATTTATATACATCAATACCCACGCAAGAAACCTTAACAATTCTACGTAACATACTTTTCAACTTATACGACAATCAATATATTAATGAAATAATGGATACTGCAGAAACGATACTAAAACAAAACTACTTTAGATTTAACAATAACTTTTATAAATTACCTGATGGACTCGGCATTGGAAACCCGTCATCCGCAATTTTCACAGAGATATTTATGCAACATTTAGAACAACTACACGTTAAAACTCTAATGGAAAAACATAAAATAGCTCATTATTACAGATAGGTAGACGACATAATATGCATCCTAGAAAGGGACAACGCAGAAAAAATTCTAACGGATTTAAACACAATACATAATAAAATCACATAGACAATGGAAAAAGAGAAAGGCGGAACTTTACATTATCTTGACATAACAATAACACGAGGAATTGACTCATTAAACTTTGACATATACAGAAAACCAACCGCAACAGACATAACTATCCACAGTTCCTCAAACCATCCCACCCAACACAAACTCGCAGCATCTAGACATATGATTAACAGACTTAAGACAGTCCTACTTTCTCCAGACAAATATAACAAAGAACTCGACACAATTTACACTATAGCTAAAAATAACGGTTACAACTGCACTACCATCGACAAACTACTTAGACAATACAACACTAAAAACAAGAAGAAAGAAAACAAGGAGACAATCGATACAACACGACGACACATTTTAACTTACACAGGACCAGAAATATATAGATTAACTAACCTTTTTCAGAAAGAATGTTTACAGACAGCACTAAAGACGAGCAACACTCTACGAAACAATCTCAAGACATCAACAGAAATAACTGATAAATTTAACACCAGCGGAGTATACAGACTTACTTGCACCTGCAACCATACATACATAGGACAAACTGGACGAACATTGAAAACAAGGTTCACAGAACACATACGATCATATAAACGGAAAAGAGAAGACTCTAACTTCGCAATACACCTTAACACACATGAACACGAGCCAAGGGAAATCGATGAATGTATGTCGTTAATTCATCCTAGTAAAAAAGGACGAAGACTGGACATTCTTGAAAACATGGAAATATACAAAACAGGAACGTTTAACAAAGATATTATTAACGAACATGTAAATACAACCTCCGACACAATTTTTACACCACTAAAACTATTAAATCAAACTTACATGACAGATATGAGGCAATCTACCTGCATAATACCATTTTTAAATAGACACCATCCTAACCGACAAAACTACCTGAACCCACCACTATCTATGCAACAAACACTTTACACTATCTAACCATTACTAATCAAAACGCGGCTTGAAAATGATGTCTTTACATCGAAAGCGCTCGCCAATCGTATCAAATAAACAGCCAGTGACGACGGTCTTCACCGAAAGGTATGACAACAGTATTTTATTTACTGGCAGAATAAATCCAATTAACTTAATACTAGACGAAATTTCTTTGATAAATGCAGAGATCGAACAAAGCATTTATAAACTCGTCCTAGTGGCTATTACTTCTCATTTGAATCAAGTATATTAGGTCAGCGTAATGTTCCCATTCAATAGATGGAAGGGTAAAATCTCCAACAACAAATATAGAATCACTTTGTCCAACACTTTAGACAATAGATTTGATGGCTTGAGCATGGTCAGAATATATTAAATGGTACGAGTCTGGCAGAACAAAAGAGCAGGGTAAATATTTTTTTTTCCTTTACTTAACAACAGCAGCAAGAATTTCAAAATTAGGAACATCAATTTCTAATGGTTTAGACTGAAATTGATAATAGACAGGAATAAGAATTCCTACAATTTTACGTTCGTTTCGATTGAATCTTTTATTTGATATTTGCTACATTTTAAATACGTCATTATTCAACAAGGTTTTAGTAAAAATATTAATATTGTGCATGCAATTGTAACTGGTAATTGGCATGATTTAAGTTAATTTTGTGTTTAAAACGCGACTATTTTGATACAATAAATTTTATTAATTACTTAATCGTTATAGTCTCCCAATTTTCTAAAGAAAAGTTTCGCGAAAGTAAACTTACAATATTTCCTGTTAATAAAATATTATATATTCGGGCGTTGAAGGTAATAAAAGACAAATTTATTTCATTTCCTTATCCGACGTTTCGTTGGGATCTTTCCATCTACTTCAGGGATAATTTTTTTTTTAATATAATCTGGTAACATTGTGTATAAATAATAAAAAAATAAACTTTATTATAATATTTTGTGTCAATTCCACATTTAAATTTAAAATAGACAGTTTAACGCGACATTAAAAAAGTTCGAAACAAAAACATATATGTAACTTAAAAATATGTTTGTATTAATCATCAAAACTTTATAAAATATTACATAAAAAAAGTTTTTTAATGTTAAATTACTACAGTTGGAATTTCCCTAACGTTTAAACTAAAATAATGCTGAATGATACATTAGTGTTGGTTTGCCTGTTTACTATTAATTTTCTATTTCTTTTTTCTGCTGTATACGTAAATTTTCGAAATATATCGTTTATATTGTTTCTTTCATATGTAGTATTTTTACGTTGTCCAGATCGTGTGAATATTCCAAACAATGTTGTGTTGTGTTGATGGTAGGCCTCACGCCTAATTTTTTATCCCGATGTTAACTTTGTTCGTTTTTCCCTTACATTTTTATTTATATATAGCTTTATTTCGGTTTTGTTTGTTAATCTGGGTTTTAAACTTTTAAATAATGTGCTTGTTGTTTTATTTTTCGTGTGTGCAAAAATAATTCCTTCTTTACTTAAAATTTCTTTTAGTTGAGTATATTCAGTTAATTTTATTTTTCTTGTGTGCAAAAATAATTCCTTCTTTATTTAAAATTTCTTTTAGTGGAGTATTTTCAGTTAATTTTGGTAATTTGTAAATGTACATACACATGTTTGTTGTAGGTCATTCGTTTCGTCGACAAATTTATCAAAGCAAAAATTATAGTCGCGTTTTTGTCTATGAGCAACTCGCTAAATAAAACAAATGGTTTTAAGCAACAACGAGCACCGTTAAAAGTATTACTGAATAGCAAAATCGACGGTTTTGTTTTTAAGTCAATTAAACCAAGCAATAGTCGTTAAAAAAGAGTAGTGAATCGCACTACTGACGTTGTTTTTTCGTAGAATTATTATTGATCTGCATATTAAGTTGTTAATCATATAGAGCTAACAATTTTTCTGTTACTAAGTTTCTTTGACTATTTTTATGTTTCTAGATTTATATTTTTTATACTAAGCCACCTTGTAAATAAAGTAGAATATTGTATTTTTTTTTATCTTACGGGAGGTGTTGAATTAGAGTTGAATATTCTTCCTGAAGCTATACTCTTCATGTTGCTATGTCTAATAATTTTAATATCTAGATAAGGTAACGAAGAATCTTCTTCTTTCTCGATTGTAAATTTAAGTTTTGTCTTTTCTGTTTATTAAGTCGGCAACATATTTTGTAAATAATTAAATTTCTATATTTTCTCCTTCAATTCTTAAGTGATTTTTTCTTTGAGAATATCTAGTAAAATATCGGCGATGGTTGGCAAGAGTGCCAGTGGGTCATTCCATATGTTCGATTATATAAAGTTTCTTAATATAAAAAATAATTGTTTTCGTTAAGACAGAATTGAAGAATTTAAAAAAATTGTGTCGTAAAAATTTTTGTATCTTTCCATTTTCTTGTGTTCTTTTCAAACAAGTTTTCCCGCACAAACGTATTTGTAGACCAAATTCCAGAAATAACTTCAATTTTAAATAAAATTATATTTCTTAACTTAGGATATAAAAACTTATCAATAATGATATCGATATCTCTGTTTAATTTTGATTTTGTGTCCTCAATAGTTGTAGTAGAAGCAAACCTTGAAATAAAATTTTTTTTTATTATATTTTTCTTAGGCAGGTCTTTTCACTTGTATTATTTAAAAATGCGGAACGATGAAACAATTGCAGTTTCAGAAGACTATAATATTTTATTGGGAAAGACAGGAATATCCAAATTTCTTGAATGAGAGAATTATCAACTATGCAAACACGATTTTTTGAAGTTGGTATATTATCATGAAGATTCAGTACAGAATTATTACCCATTCTAGATACAATATTGTCTTTATTTTTGTTTTTAGAAAATTCATTTTGCAGATAACACAGCAATTTCCAAAAATGTTTATATCCGTTTGCTCACAATCAAAAAATAGCTTTTTAACTACTATGATGTTATGTTTTATAGAAAAAGTTGAAGTTGCCTTTTTTTTTGCGGTCCAGATGGTGTTCCAGGACGTATTTTTAATCAACGTGCGCTAGCTTTACTTGCCCCTTTAACTATGCTGTTGAATTATTTGATTAAATTAGTTACTTTCCCGTATTTTCGAGAGACTCTTATATTATTTCCTTATTCAAATCTGGTATCAATTTAGACATAACTATTCGACAAGTATGTCAACATAACAAGTATGTCGATAACAACAAAAAATTTTTCAGTGTTGCTTTTTTCAAAAAAAAAAAAAAAAAACAACGCTTTCAAAAAAGTAATCATAAACTTCTTTTGATGAAGTTGAATTTGCTTGGCATATCACTTTGCAGTTTGAACTGTATAAGTAATTAACTTATAAGAAGAATCCAGACTGATCGCCTTAACAATAGTTCATTCAATGATATATTTGTAAAAGCTTCTGTTCTTTTATTTCTTGGGCCATTTTTTTCGTTATTTCATCTTCCCTGTCAATTATTCTAATATATTAATGTATGCTGACGGTGTTAAAATTTTCTTTAGTTATTAGCAATTAACAAATTATCTGATCACGTTTATCTATAAAACGAAAAAATGTAAATGTATTCGGTGTATTAAAAATTGAAAACAGTTAAAAGTTCCACACATTACGTTAACTGTCAACAAAGCTAAAGAAGTACAATGTTAAATGTATCTTTTTTTAACCATTAATAGAAAAATATGCACAGATTTTCATTGTACAAAGAATATCATTTAATGTTCCTTGTCGTAATACTCGTAATTATGCCTTGTAGAGAAAATTCTGCAGTTGTAAAGTCTATTTCATGTTTATGTTGTAAATTTAATATATAATTTCAAGATCTTGGTTTTTCATTAAACATTATGCACAATACTATTGAGTTTTATTCCTTATTATTAATTATTTAATATAAATTGTTTGTAAATTATTTAGGTATTTTGTAATCTATTGACTAATAAAAATAATATAATATACATTTTAAAAATAAAAGACGCCTTACAGCAGGTAACTTTCACTATTCAATATTTAAACTAGAGATTTCAATTAAATACTTTATTAATTTAACTATTAAAGTAAGTAGCAAAGAAGCACTAGTTGATCTAATGTTGTTTATAGCTTTAACTTAAACCATTGCTACAATCTTTTTTATAGTTTTTCGATTGTTTGTTGAATTTAGTAGAATAACATCAATCTAAAAATTTAATCAAAATTTTTTAATGTTTTAATTCAGATACGGTTTTACAATTGTTTTTCCAGCAACTTTTACAACAAGTGTGAATCTAAGCCAGAAGATCATAAAAATATTGTTTTTTAAAGCCTCTCCTAAAAGTATCAGAAAACGGAAAATTCTTAAACCGATAAGCTTTTTGTGCACAATTATATTATATTATATTATATTATATTATATTTTATTATATTATATTATATTATATTATATTATATTATTATTTATTATATTATATTATGGTATTAAGTTAATTGGATTTATTCCGCCAGTAAATAAAATACTGTTGTCATACCTTTCGGTGAAGACCGTCGTCACTGGCTGTTTATTTAGTACGATTGGCGAGCGCTTTCGATGTAAAGACATCATTTTCAAGCCGCGTTTTGATTAGTACTGGTTAGATAGTGTAAGGTGTTTGTTGCATAGATAGTGGTGGGTTCAGGTAGTTTTGTCCGTTAGGATGGTGTCTATTTAAAAATGGTATTATGCAGGTAGATTGCCTGATATCTGTCATCTTTATTGAAGGTATATAATTTTAATATTTCTGTCTTTTATTGTTAGGTAGGTAAGTGTGACCATCTGTGGGTGTTTTGCGTTTGTAAGTTTGTTTTAATAGTTTAAGTGGTGTAAAAATTGTGTCCGAGGTTGTATTTACCTGTTCGTTAATAATATCTCCGTTAAACGTTCGTGTTTTGTATATTTCCATGTTTTCAAGAATGTCCAGTCTTCGTCCTTTTTTACTAGGATGTATTAACGTCATACATTCATCTATTTCTCTTGGCTCGTGTTCATGTGTGTTAAGGTGTATTGCGAAGTTAGAGTCTTCTCTTTTCCGTTTGTATGATCGTATGTGTTCTGTGAACCTTGTTTTTAATGTTCGTCCAGTTTGTCCTATGTATGTATGGTTGCAGGTGCAAGTAAGTCTGTATACTCCGCTGGTGTTAAATTTATCGGTTATTTCTGTTGATGTCTTGAGATTGTTTCGTAAAGTGTTGCTCGTCTTTAGTGCTGTCTGTAAACCTTCTTTTTGAAAAAGGTTAGTTAATCTATATATTTCTGGTCCTGTGTAAGTAAAAATGTGTCGTCGTGTGGTATCGATTGTGTCCTTGTTTTCTTTCTTCTTCTTTTTAGTGTTGTATTGTCTAAGTAGTTTGTCGATAGTAGTGCAGTTGTAACCGTTATTTTTAGCTATAGTGTAAATTGTGTCCAGTTCTTTGTTATATTTGTCTGGAGAAAGTGGGACTGTCTTAAGTCTGTTAATCATATGTCTAAATGCTGCGAGTTTATGTTGGGTGGGATGGTTTGAGGAACTGTGGATAGTTATGTCTGTTGTGGTTGGTTTTCTGTATATGTCAAATTTTAATGAGTCAATTCCTCGTGTTATTGTTATGTCAAGATAATGTAAAGTTCCGTCTTTCTCTTTTTCCATTGTGTATGTGATTTTATTATGTATTGTGTTTAAATCCGTTAGAATTTCCTCTGCGTTGTCCCTTTCTAGGATGCATATTATGTCGTCTACGTATCTGTAATAATGAGTTATTTTATGTTTTTCCATTAGGGTTTTGACGTGTAGTTGTTCTAAATGTTGCATAAATAAAAAACAGACAAAATGTACGAAATTTAAAAATGACCCAACCGATTCATTCCAAAAGGAAATACGCAGCCTACTAAAACGCTGTAAAACGTTTACTGACGGTAAACTATACATATACATGAACATGATTCCAGGACCCCCTACACTTAGAGCACAACCCAAAATTCACAAGGAAAATATACCGATCAGACCTATAGTAAATTACAAACCTGCACCTGCATATAACTTGGCTAAGCACCTCACCATATTATTGAAAGGGAAAATAAATTTGCAGAACATATACATATTGCACAATACACAAGACCTTATCAATAAACTTAAGGACATCAAAATTACCGAAAATACGAGACTTGTTTCCTACGACATTAAGGATTTATATACATCAATACCCACACAAGAAACGTTAACAATTCTACGTAACATGCTTTTCAACTTATACGACAATCAATATATTAACGAAATAATGGATATTGCAAAAACGATACTAAAACAAAACTACTTTAGATTTAACAATTACTATTATAAATTACCTGATGGACTCGGCATGGGAAACCCGACATCCGCAATTTTTACAGAGATATTTATGCAACATTTAGAACAACTACACGTTAAAACTCTAATGGAAAAACATAAAATAGCTCATTATTACAGATAGGTAGACGACATAATATGCATCCTAGAAAGGGACAACGCAGAAAAAATTCTAATCATAAAAATTTATTTTTGAACCCCGCCCCCTTTTTGTGGGCGTTTATATAGCATATTATATGAAAAATAGTGTCAATAATTAACAAATTGTATTACCTAAGCCTAGATTGCATAAAAAATTAATTTTTAAGCTTTCATGACGAATGGAAAATGTACTCGGATCTTCGGCTCTACCTTCACCTCACCCCCCCCCCCAAAAAAAAGATTCGACTCGGTCGAATATAACGTTTTAACTTATTTTTTACTAATACAATGTTTTCAGTACTTAAAGAATAATGAAAGGCAATTATAATTTTTATTCGTTTGACTTAAATATTAATTGCAAATATTCCATATTTTGTTCTGTGCTATTTCTGTTCTTTAGCAGTTTTTTGGCATCTTCATCTAAATCCCGATGGTCCACTTTCCATTGATTTCGAATACTGGATGTGAGCGGATCTGACTTTGCCAATAATATATTAAATAGATCTTCATTTGTTGAATTCCGTGAAATTTTCCCAATATTGAATTAATTAAACTTTTTTTATTGAATTAATTAAACTTTAACTAGTTTACAGTACCTCTTATGAGTTCAATAATTATTTTTTTAAATTGTAGTATAATCTGCTACAAAAACGTAAACATATAACTACGATGGCAACACCTAATAAACATATGAAAATGTAAAATAATGAAGTTTTGTAGAATAAGAGATAAAAATAACTAACTAATTTTGAGGTTGAATATGAAAACATGACAAAATTCGCGACGAGGAAAAAGAGAATAAAAAAGTTTTAAAAAGATTCTTGTATATTTGGTGATTAAAATAGTGGTATATTTATTAAAATTGAAGAAAAAAAATGTCACTATCAACTCAAAATGTAAGTGATCCTCCGAGTTGGAGTGCTCTAATCAACGTGTCGTTTTTTGATCGCAGGTGTTTAAAAACAATTGATTCAGCTTTTCATAGCAAATCTCGAAACCCAGGGCATTAAAAGGAAAGCCATAATGCTGACATCATTATCACAAGATACATTACTGGAAAATCTATTGAGGCAACAACAACAACATTAGCAGCGTGCATAGAAGCAATGAAAATTCATTTTAAGCCGCCATCACCGGCATTTGCAGAAAGGATTAAATTTTATAATGCAAGAAAATCACCAGCAGAATCAATAAACAATTGATTCTATATATATATATATATATATATATATATAGATATATATATATATATATATATATATATATATATATATATATATATATATATATATATATATATATATATATATATATATAATTATTATAATATTAATATAACCTACAATTATCTGGAGATATAGTCCCGAAAACGAGGCTATCCCTAACTATCTCGCTAAGGGGACGTCAGGACATCGGCTTAGACGTTGAAGTCTTTGGCCGTTTGGGCAACTGAGGGACTGTCGTTGCGGCTTCCTCAGCCGACCTTTGTCGTTTCTGAGATGCCAAGTTAGGTGGAGGGCGAGACTCCAAGTTCTGTTTGGCCCATTTAAGTTTTGTCTGGTCCCTTTCAAACAAAGTATTCGGATCTTGCCCACCGAGCTTTTGCAGGATCCGATAGGCAGACCCTCTAGTCCTATACGCCCGCGTCGACGCGTTGATGTGTGCAAGAGAAGAGGAGGACGTGCTAGGGCCCAGACTACCAGTTGTTTGGGCTGGCTTAACCGATGCCCTTACAGCAGTAGTTTGACCAATATGCGGGGGAGCCCCTCTTTCACTCTGTTTTTAGCAGGGGTGATTGAGGTGCTCGAAGATGGCTAGATCTAATTGTGGTAGAAAATTTATTCAAATTAAATACAAAAGCCTTTTATCTCACGTCAATTTTTTAATTATACAACAGGTCTTTGGAATACCTTACCGAACAATATCCAAAAGATTGACAACGCTGCTAAGTTTAAAAAGGAGTTATTTCAAATATTTAAATGATAATCCTCTTTCTTGTATTGTTCATTATTATTATTTTTTATTTTTATTAAACCATTTGTTTTTTTGTTAATGTTATTATATTTTTTTATATATTATTATAATTGTTATTATTACTGTAACCATTATTGCCATTGTTGTTTTTTTATTATCTAAACATACGTATTTAATTTTTTAATCTTTATATGAAATATGTATTTGATAACTAGTACTGTCATTTATAAGATGTTAAATAAAATAAAAAAATAATCGGTTCATCCTTATTGCTATGTATTGAAAATAAACTAACCTTACTATTGCTACAATAATTAATTAACTGAACATTACACATTTTTTTTAAATGACCACGCTGCTTACATTTATTTCATTTGCAATGCTTAAACTTACAGTTCCCTTAGGTGTGGTTTGAATACCCACAAACCTTACATTGCTGCTGTTGCTGCTCTGCTTTGCTCTTTTGCTGCTTACGGTGACTGCTCTGTTTCTGTTCTGCAGCTTGCCACCTATTTCCACTTTGTTTTTTATGTATTTAATTAAGATGTCCGTCCTTAACCTCGGTTTCGGCATGCTGTTCTTTAATGTATGCTGCTAAGTTTGCGATTTCTACCACACGTTGAAAAGCGACTGTACTGGGTTCCAAAAATATTTTATCACGGCTTGGACCCTTTTCCAGCCCCCTAACAAACTTATCACGTATGGTGGTTTCCAGGTGTTGGCCAAATTCACAGTTTGTTGCCAGCGCCCGCACGCGCACTGCCCAATTGTTTATTGATTCTGCTGGTGATTTTCTTGCATTATAAAATTTAATCCTTTCTGCAAATGCCGGTGATGGCGGCTTAAAATGAATTTTCATTGCTTCTATGCACGCTGCTAATGTTGTTGTTGTTGCCTCAATAGATTTTCCAGTAATGTATCTTGTGATAATGATGTCAGCATTATGGCTTTCCTTTTAATGCCCTGGGTTTCGAGATTTGCTATGAAAAGCTGAATCAATTGTTTTTAAACACCTGCGATCAAAAAACGACACGTTGATTTGAGCACTCCAACTCGGAGGATCACTTACATTTTGAGTTGATAGTGACATTTTTTTTCTTCAATTTTAATAAATATACCACTATTTTAATCACCAAATATACAAGAATCTTTTTAAAACTTTTTTATTCTCTTTTTCCTCGTCGCGAATCTTGTCATGTTTTCATATTCAACCTCAAAATAAGTTAGTTATTTTTATCTCTTATTCTACAAAATTTCATTATTTTACATTTTCATATGTTTATTAGGTGTTGCCATCGTAGTTATATGTTTACGTTTTTGTAGCAGATTATACTACAATTTAAAAAAATAATTATTGAACTCATAAGAGGTACTGTAAACTAGTTAAAGTTTAATTAATTCAATAAAAATATGACATACAAAATAAGATCTGGGGGTCGCTTATGGTTCTGTGAAACTGTGAAATAGAGTTTCTGATTCTTGTTTAGTGAAAAAATGACAAATAAATTCAAATGCTTTCATATGAAAAGAACAAATGGAATGAAGCTAGTTGTTTTCACAATTTCACAGTAATATGATTCTTGTTCTGTGTAACAGTGTAAATAAGTGTCAAAAATTTTTCATTTATAACGTATTTTTACACTTTGATTTAAGCAGTGAAAAATGGAGAAAGCCTTAAAGGAAAGCGCGCAAGCGTAAATCAAAAAGAATTTTTAATTAGTTATTTAGAAGAAGATCTGGACATTGCCAACGACAAGTAATAATTTTAAAAATTAATAAAAATTATCTTCTAAAAAATGCATATTTACAGATTTGTAACTGCGGATGGTGCTAAGCATAGAGAGGAAAAGTGGAAGAAACTAGCGTAGAGCCTTAAAGCTAAGATCACACGATTGCCGTAATGCACCAAATTGGCCCAATTTTTATTGTGTAGATGTTGTGCACAATACTAAAATTGTTCCAATCAAATTTTCTGCAGTCACACGATTGCCCCATTTTATTAAAATTTTATTGGTACAAGTTGGTGAATAGTAATTTTGTGGCAATAAATTGTGCCTGTCGTTCACACGATTGTTAAACAATGCGGCAACACCAAGAAGCAGCTGTTTTAGTTTCGGGCAAATATACATAATATTATTTGCAAACTTTGTATTTTGTTTGTTGTATTTAAAATGTTATTTAAAAAAAAGCTAGCGGCTGCTTTTAGTGTTTTTTATATACTTAAAATACAAAAAAATATAAAAAATAAAAGAATTTTTAAAAAACGAACAGTATGGTCCGAGATTGGTTGAAAAAACGGGCTACTGATGGTGCATTCCAGAAGACTCTAAAAGAGTTCCAAGAAGTAGACAACCAAGAAAAAAAATATATATAAATGTATACAAAAAACTTGAAGGCACTCAACAAAATGAAAATATTGACGCGTATTGGATACTTTGATTGCCGCAAAAAATCACAATAAATATTGGTACATTTTTGGAAGTTTTATTGCCGCACAGTTGCATATCAAGTAGTCACACGATTGCCGCATCAGGGTTGCATTTGGTTGGTAAAAACAAGCACAATATTGACCGCGATTGCCGCATGAACCAATTTATTGTGCAATCACACGATTGGCATACAAAAAATGATAAATATTGGTGCATTACGGCAATCGTGTGATCTTAGCTTAACGCTCTTGGTGGTACCCAAAAGACGGTCAAAAATGGAAGAAGTATTGGAGTGATTTGAAGTAAGTATATTTTTTGCACATGTGGGTTTAAATTAATGTAATTTTTAAATAAAATGCTAGGCTCCATACTCGTGCCAAATACTCAGAAATAAAAAAAGTGAGCAAAGAAGTGGGATTAAACGGTTTTAGCCGCCTAAAAGCACTTTTGCCTCTAGAAGAGCGGATTATAAAAATTACCACTGTGAAAGCGGTCGATGGAGACGCAACACCGGAAATAGATTTTGAAAATTCTTTTTTGGAAAGTAATGATGGCAGAAGTTGTGAAGAAGCTGAAATTATTGTCGCTGACGTAAATGTAGAAGGCACTGCAACTACATCTGCGCCTGCAGCTACAGCCACTTCAACTGAGGAACCAACGCGTACTCGAAAAACAAAGCAGCAACACGACTCCATTCCTTTAGCTAATTTTTTTAAAATGACGAAAAAAAGCTAGAGGAATTAAAAAGTGCTAACAATTTAAATCGCAAGCACATTAAGATATTAAAAAAACAAGTGGAAGCAACAAAACTTCAAACGGAAGCAATTAAGTGTAATACACAAGTTAAAGAAAATCTCGTAGAAACTATGCAACAACTCATTAATATATTAGTTGAAAAATACACAAAATAACACAGACATAACTATGTACACATATCGAAAAATACTGTATGTATGAATGTGGTAATTTTTACTTAGTAGTTTTTTAGACAAATGAATCAGTTAATTAGTTAATGTTTTTTATGTTTATATGTTTTTTATATATTTTATTTTTAGTTTAGATTTTGTTACAAAAAAAAAATATATGTAATTAAAAAATTAAATAAATGCACAATATATAAATTACAAAAAATGTTGTGCGGTGAAATTTATGTTTGGATGCTAGTAGAAAATATATCTTGCACAATTTGCAAACGTTGTCTTCTTGCAACACTTAATATAGTAGACGATGAAAAATCACCAGTGGAGCTAACATTTACTTCAGTTTCCTCAAAGTAGTCCTCGCATATTTGCGGTAATGGAACTCTTTTACGAATCAAAAAGTTATGCAATACTAAACAAGCATTGAATATTATTCCTGCTTTTGGAGGGCTATAAAAAGTGTTCGTTCCTTTGATAGACATCGAAATCGACTTTTTAAAATACCTATGCATCTTTGCACGAAAGCTCTCGTGGTTTTATGAGCTACATTATAGCGCTCTTCAGGGACACTTGATGTTGCACTTATTGGTGTCATCAATCAAGGGTATTAAAAATATATATAAGAATTGTATTTTTAATTAAAAATAAGCTAAAAACATATCTGCAGTGGATAGCCACTATCTCCTAGAAGCCAAAAGTTACGTTCGCCTGTTTTGTAAAGTTCTTCAAGAAAGTTGTTAGCACGAGGACGACGCCACACAGTGGCTGAAAATCGTTTTTCGTTGGCCAAAATTCTGTAACTTTTGAACCGATCAAAATATTGAAATAATTTTTTTTTAATGGATAGATATTTAGTTCAGCTTGATTCAGTTTTCAATTACAGTAAAATTGATTGAGGACTTTTTAAGGAATTCGAGGTCAAAGTTGAACATTTTAATTTTTTTAACTTTCAGAGTGAAATATGGGTTTATTCTGTGTGTAACATAGTAAAATATCCCTCTAAGATCCAAAAAAGTATATATATTCTTGATCAGTGATGAAATCTAAGACGATATAGCTATGTCCGTCTGTCCATACGTCCGTCCGTCCATCCGGCCGTCCGTCCATTCGCCTGTCTGTATGAACACGATTCAGTCTAAACGAAAAGAGGTAGACCCTTGAAATTTGGTACATATATATCTTGAAGGATAGGGCAGGCTAAGTTCGTAAATGGGCCAAGTCGGACCAGGGGGAAAAAATTCCCCTAAGAAGAACTCAACCAACCCCTGAAAAACTACACATTTTTACAAGTTTTTTTGTAAATTTTTAAGCAAATGAAACATTTTTATGTCAAAGAAGGGTTCAAAGTCTTTACCCTGGAGCCAGAAAATCATAAAAATTTATTTTTGAACCCCGCCCCCTTTTTGTGGGCGTTTATATAGCATATTATATGAAAAATAGTGTCAATAATTAACAAATTGTATTACCTAAGCCTAGATTGCATAAAAAATTAATTTTTAAGCTTTCATGACGAATGGAAAATGTACTCGGATCTTCGGCGCTACCTTCACCTCACCCCCCCCCCCCCCCAAAAAAAAAGATTCGACTCGGTCGAATATAACGTTTTAACTTATTTTTTACTAATACAATGTTTTCCGTACTTAAAGAATAATGAAAGGCAATTATAATTTTTATTCGTTTGACTTAAATATTAATTGCAAATATTCCATATTTTGTTCTGTGCTATTTCTGTTCTTTAGCAGTTTTTTGGCATCTTCATCTAAATCCCGA